>NQII01000096.1:62692-91995 GCA_002778355.1 Clitarchus hookeri
CTCCCGAAACTGCGCGAGGTGAAGAGCTCGTGGCCGACGTATGACAGCTGCTAATGGATTGCCGCTCCGCTGGCGAGACTTGCTGTTCCCTATCCCGAGCTCCAGTCCGGATTAAATTCCAGCTGAAGTGGTAAATACGCTCTTCAAGTCCTGAATGGATCCGAACGTAGCCCTTCCAGGAACACACTTTAATTTATGGTTTCAAGTGTTGCAAATAAGAAACTGTTTGACGTGTGCTGCACTTAATGCTCAGGCTCACGCGCCATATTGAATTGCTAGTTTCTTGCGTATTTCATTTGTTTAGGGACCCTTGTCTTGAACTACAACTATATCTCTCCGGCAATATACATTACGCTGTCGCAAAAGCATAAATTTTGTGTGAACTTTCGCCAAGTAATTATAACGTAATTTCCGCAGCATCATTTTAAAATTATTAAAAGATACTTGCGGTTTCACTAGATAATGCGTAGATAAGACGTTGTACAACTGAAGTCATTTCTAATTTTAAAAGTGCAATATTAAATTATTTATTATAAAAAAAAAAGTCCTGGCACATAAATTAAAATTTCAACATGGTTGATGAGACTGAACCTTAAACCGACTCAGCACTTGTAACTTTATCACAACCAATCGGCTGCAGAATGTGTAGTAATAAGAACCACTTGCATCCTAGAACATTAGAACGATTCACCAATCAGTTAACCACGGGGAACATAATAGAGCACCGAGTCTCGCAGTGTACACTACCACTCAAAAATAACATTCCTGTGCGTTATGTACCCAATTCTGTAACTGAGACTGGAACCCAGATTTCCAACGAAAATGTATTATTTCAATTTCTAACATAAATCGGAGCATAAAGGAAGAATCAGTGTTTGTATTTGAAATTATATTTTTGCCGCCACATGTTGAACCGTTATTTCTCACTGTCATCTTGATTTGTTCTTTCTTTCAGCCTGAAGGTACAAGAGATGGCATGCAATTTTGAAGCTATATAAGGGAAATGTTGACGAATATCTGGCACTTAAGGGAACTGGGTTGCATCTCTTTGCGTGCGGTGCAGACTTTTCATCATTTCCATTCCGGAACCATTTTAAATTATTTCGTCAAAGAAGTAAGTTGTGCTATAAAGACTACAGACGACGGAATACTCTGATTATAAGCTGGCTCTGAAACAGTTATATACCGTAGTGGTGCCCGTAAGTTCGTTCACGCCGGTGGAAGGGTGCCAGTCATCACAGTTAACCGCCGTCTCTCCCTTATTGTTAGACACACTTTATTTCTACGAAAAGACATACGCTCAATTTAAAACGTCAATATCAAACAAGCACATCTGCAGCTTTTCTTTAGTTATTGGACTCGTGGCTTTGTGAGATTTTCTTTTTACTTGACTGGGCCAATCAATTTGGTCACTCCGATACTGAAAGTTTCTGCTTCGTGGCTGGGCACCTAAGACTAGCAGCAGTTTAAATGATCCGACTGTCAAAATGGATCTGAGATAAACTGTTTTCAAAATAAACTAGTCACGAAGTATTTCCGCGAAAATCAGTTAACCCTCCATATTGCGAACGTCCGCCGACGACGTTTACATTTTCTTGTTTCTTCTGTATTGTGTTGTTTACAATTAAAGCCTAAAAGGTTAAAATAGTGTTGTTCTCATTTCAAGTCTAATAAGAGCTCGTTTATAGCTGAAATTTTACTATGATCATGGTACTGGACTTTAATAGGTTACAAAGAAAACTTTTCATACACGCTGAAGTTTGTTTTGGTCCTCGAAATCTACCATGGGTGCACCTTATACAACCTGTAGTAAACACATTCACACGTATTATAGTAGCGCCATTGTAACTTAGGACTTGGGAGCTCTACCAATATTAGGCCACTTCTCCCCGGGAAAGTAAACAATTGGACGAAGGTGGTACGGCAGGTGGGACGGAGTGCCTGCAGATTGGCCTGCATGCCTGCAAGCTACATGTGGTTGGTGCAATGGAAGTCGTTCTGCGGAGCAAAGTCCGCTCTTAAGCCGGCGCGACTGTATAGTAACCAGGACGTTACTGCACAACCTTCCTATTGGCAAACAAATTCTGGAGTAACCTGCGAAAATAATTTAAGCATAAGCAGTCCGGCATATATATATATACATATACATATATGGTCGTCCGCTTAACGTGGACACCCACAAAATTTCCGGAACGGTTGCGGAATACGGTTTTCTCTCACTTAAATTACGTACGGGGGTAAGTAATTTGCTGCAAAGTGACTATTCGTAACACGTGTATAGACAGAAGTAATTAAAACACATATGATTTTTCCCCTGGAAACAAACATTTATTTCAACGGCATCTACAAGTACGTGCACAGTGGAATTCAGTGATATAGCATATGAAATGGAAACTAACACAGAAACGCCAAGAATTAATGTGCAAATCATAATTAAGTTACGTGGGCCGGTAGCATGGGGCAGTGGACCTATACTCACAGCTGTAAGCAAAAAACACGCGCCGTGACTCATACTGGCGGGACCCTTCCTTATAGCAGAGTAGCGCTTGTCTTAATGGGACAAGCGGCACCGAATGCGATATTGGACAAAGGAGAGCACCGCAGAGGTGGGAAGACGGGCAATGTGAATGCAAGTCTGATATCAGTACATTACATTTTATTCAGAAACCAACGTAATTGAGGAGATTTGTTTCCTAGTCATTAACTGTACTGAGTAACGAGTGCGTACAGATGCACAGCAAAAATACACTGAAGAGACAAAAAAACTGGTACACCTGCCTATTATCGTGTAGGGCCCCCAAGCACGCAGAAGTGCCGCAAGACGACGTGGCATGGACTCGACTAATGTCTGAAGGTATGCAGGAGGCAATTCACACCATGAATCCTGCAGGGCTGTCCACAAATCCAATCAGCGCCAATTTGAGAAAGGGTTGCACGTCTGTCACTTTTAATGATTATCGTCAGTCGTCGTTTGTCCCGTTCTTTCACGATCTTTTTCCGGCCGCAGCGATGTCGAAGGTGTGATGTTTTACCGGATTCCCGATATTCACGGTACACTCGTGAAATGGTCGTACGCGAACATCCAAATGTTATCGCTACCTCGGAGATGCTATGTCCCATCTCCCGTGCGCCGACTATAACACCACGTTCAAACTCACTTACATCTTGATAACCTGTCATTGTAGTAGCAGTAACCGATCTAGCTGCCGACCGCATCGCGTTACTCTGATTGGTTTCATACCTCTGTTATTTGCATACACACGCCTATACCAGTTTTTTTGGCTCTTCAGTGTAGAACAAACCAACGTATAAATGAAATGGCACCCGCATGCGTAGTACGAGCAGCACAGTTATGGTTTAAACGCTTCATATTAGTTTTTTTCACAGCATGTCTTCGATATTTTTTGACGTGACAACGTCTTAAATTAGGTTGCGGCTGGGAGTCACTTATGAAAAAGTGTAACGCTCGGTAACGTTACGATGAGTCACCGAACGAGAGAGAGGCCCGCCGAATGCCTTGCGTCTCTCTCCCACTCAACTATGATCGGTCTGCCGCGCGCGCAGCACTACGTTGTCACGTAAAATCTTCGCCCGTAAAACCGACTTTACAGGCAACCATTTTTTTTTACCACCGACAGTAATACGCATCTGTAAACGCACATGTAGCGAGCGACGTGCGGCTTGAAGTGTTTCTGGCGTAATGCCTCTGCAAGATGCCACAATCCGTTTCTGCATGTGTTCTGGCGTCGTAGGAACCGTGTTGTACCCCTATATTTCAGTGTTCCCCACAGAAAAAATCTAGGGGTATGAGATAAGGGGGAGCGCACTGGCCATCTTACAACACCACTACACCCTAGCCACCGGTTTGGAAACGTTTCATTTAACACTTGCCTCGCCACCAAAGCAAAATGCGCAGGACAACCATCATGATGAAACCACAAATCACGACGTATGTCGAGAGGTATGTCTTCTGGAAGAGCCGGTAAGATCTATCTGAGGAAATGAGCGCATGTACAGCCGGTCATTGTCCCTTGAATGAAGTATGGCCCTATTACGTAGTCTCCAACGATTCCACACCACACGTGTACTTTCCACTGTCGCTGGTGCTCCACGTGCCGGAGTCAACACGGATTCTCCGTCGCCCAGTAGTGCATGTGTCGTAAATTTACGCGCCAATGGTTTGTGAAGGTCGCTTCTTCAGAAAATGGCTGTCATCCCTTACAGACATCAGAACAAACCTACAAAATTGAACACGCTGCTGGAAATCACCTTCACCAATGACGAGCAACGTGATATGGATGGAATTTCCGTTGGCGCAGTATCCGTAACACACTGGTTTTACTTATTCCAACGAACCTGTTAAGTTATCTCGTGCCCATGTGGGGATTTGCATCGAAACGGGCCAACACATCGTGTTGATGTGTCTCGCCCGTAGAAGTCTTTCGTCGCACTCGTGTTGTGGCATTCCAATCACCTCGTGACAAGAGACTTGTGCAAATTCTTCGCATCGTTTGCCGTGAGATGGACGTCCGATTAGGATACCTTTCACCGTACTTTTGGACGGCTTGCTTGTCATTTCTGCCACGCTCACCGTAAATAAGTAGAGCGACCCGCTTTTCCTCATTCGTGAACTTCATTGCGTACGTACATCCACACACTGCAATACCACTCACCATAACAGATTACGGGGTCTGTTGCTGCGCTGCTATTGGGAAGCGGTTCCACCAGGATGACTCACGGTGTGTGTTGCTTGCTTACAGCTGTTAGTACAGGTCCACTGCCCCAAACTACCGGCCTACCTAACTTAATCAAGATTTGCACATTATTTCTTGGCGTTTCTGTGTTACTTTCCATTGCATATACTGTATCACTGAATTCCTCTTTGCACGTACTTTCAGATGCAATTGAAATAAATTTATATTTCCTGGGGAAAAATCATATGTGGTTTAATTATTTATGCCCATACACATGTTACGAATAGTCACTTTGTGGTACATTACTTGCCCCCGTACATAATTTCATTTAGCGAAAACAGCATTTCGTGATCTGCAACCGTTCCGGAAATTTTTGGGGTGTCCACGTTAGGTGGACCTCCATTACATATATATACACACACGAAAAAATCGTGCCCCAGAAACATCTGTGTAGAGGAGTAAGTTAAATTATTGTCTATGAAATAAAATACTACGTTAGAATAGCGAATCGATGGAGGCAGTCCGTAGACCCTAACCATAACTCCATCCAATAAATAATCAATGACGACTATTAGACCACTTCAACAGACTACACCCAAAACGTAAGTCGTGGTAGCACGGTAGCGACAATTAAACTTAAAGTAAATCATTAGGCAGCTGACAAAAACTTTACATAACACGTTAAAGAAACAGGGACTATACAGAGAAGCAGAGGCCGAAACTACAATTTAAGCAGGCGTCCAAAAACAGAATTTAGAAAAAATCTAATTCACTGCAAAGCCCAAGAGAAAAACAATACTACGCCCCGCGATTATTTAAAAACACTAAACTGACCCACAAATTAAAATCTGCGACCACGACTCACCGTTTTACAAACTCCAGCATAATCAGCCGCTCAAGCAACTACATAATTTAAACGGCGTCTCATAGCACCCTCGTCCAAGGACGGGTAAACTGACAATTTTAGCTCATATTAAAATTTAAATTAGCTCTAGCAGGCGTCAACCCGACGATCTTCTTCCCAGGCGTAGAATGAGGCGTAGAAAGAGCGCTGCACAAGGCGTGTAACAACTTATATAAACTAGCCCCTGAATTTAAAAAAGCTGACGTACAAGGAGGGGTAATCAAGGGAGGGAAACCAGGGGAGAAAACAAGAGGGGAGCCGAGTCGGCCAAGGAGCAGGCCGCCTTACAGAGGAGCGAATCCAAAAACGATGAGCGCGGCGGCGCCACCTTCGCAATATTTTGCAAGATAACTATTTCTTATCAGGTATTACGTACACACTTATATGTTCTCTGTTTATATTCGTATAAATTTTTTAATTAAATATTAAAATATATAAATTAAATATAAGTAAAATGTCAGTGTAACCGAAAATAAGATTACCCTGTGTTTTGTTAATAAAAGTAAAACACTTGCGACATATCACATATTTCGGAAGCAACCGAACGCGTTATATAGAGGGGAGATTTTTCAAAGGTTTGATTCTGAAAGTGTAGTGGTCAGACTTCTCACCTCCCACCTAGAGTAACCGGGTTCGATTCTCGCCGGGGTCGCTCCCGGATTTTCGCATGCTAGAATCGTGCCGGACGATGCCGCTGGTCGGCGGGTTTTCACGGTGATCTCCCAGCGCTGCTCCATACTCACCTCGTTTCACCATCATCGGCTCTGAAGACCGTCATGTTGAGCCGCCGAAATTACTCCATTGCACTCCAGTAGAGTGTGTATAGTCTATTCACGGTTACTTCCAACATTTTGAAGCCCTGTCTCGGCTTTATTAATATTAATTATAAATGAAATATTATAATTTATGGACACAATAGAAGTGGAAATTCAATTTAACCGAAAATAAGGAACTTTTATGTTAACAAAAGTATATAACGCTCGTGATACACTGCATATTTAGGAAGCAACCAAACACGTCATACGTGAGATGTTATCTCAAAGGTTTAATTCAAAAAGTAGCCGACCTCCCGTGGCGCAGTCGGTTGGTGCACCGCCGGTCAGGGGTGCGGGAGGGTCTTGGTTCGAATCCAAGGTAAGGCCTGGGTGTTAGTTTAAGTTAGGTCATAGGTTAGTTTGTAAGCCGTCCCCTGGTAANGGTTCGAATCCAAGGTAAGGCCTGGGTGTTAGTTTAAGTTAGGTCATAGGTTAGTTTGTAAGCCGTCCCCTGGTAAGCCTTCAGGCAAAACACCGAGGGACGTTAATAAAACCTTTCCAACTCCAAATCCACTTCCAATTGATTGAGAAAGTGTGAAGCAACCGCGAATAGAGTATGCACGGATGTGGCCGGATCCCACAGCACGTGGGCTGCGCGCGCACGCAGACTTGAGGCTTGTTTCCGAGNGTCGACAGCTTTCAATTTCCGAAACCGATGACGGCGGCAAATTGAGTTACCTCGAGTGGGCGGCGAAAAGGGACGCCGAAAGGCGGGCTGGTTCCTGCGGCCGTGGATTTCTGAACTTTGAAAGGGGCTTAAAGGAACAGGGACAACGCGTTAGGGGTAATCTCTAGTAAACAATATTAAATGCCTCAAGGCCGCATCCGGCCATAAGGAAACTCTGCGACGGCGATGCGAAACAGCAATAAACAAGCTTCGCGTCTACTCTGTTTCCTCAGAATTTTAAGCGGTGACTACAGGGTTTTAAAACAGGAATCTGTTCAGAAAATACGCGGCATTATCGCTTTAGTTTAAAAGACTGTTTAACAGAAGATTAAATACCGTAAACTGAGTGGTACTTACATCGATTTTTGCTGACCGTGACACTTTTCAACGACAACATTTGTGTTTCTATAACGAAATTTATGCACTGGTAACAAAATATCTACTTTAATTTCTGTCATGTAAAAAAATATTTCGATTTAAATATATGGCCTACCAAAGTTTGTTTAAAAATTAGAATATACACAATTGCTTACATTGAGGTCCATAAGAAAACTAAGGAGGCCCCTTATTTGCACGCATGCGAAGTCCATTCCTGGATACTTCCAATTTTTCTGAAGCCCTGCCGAAGTTCTACTGTTAGGCTATCACTCGACCTCTTTAAACAAAGCTTAACCAAGTCTGGAAAATAACACCAAAGGGACAACTCACCACATTTGTGCGGACTCAGTTTAACTATATTTTGCATGAGAACTATTTATTACTAGGCACTACATACATACACATTTTCTCTAAATTTTTATTCTTATTAGTTATAAATAACTTATAATTTATCAATTAAATACACTTATAATATCAATCTAAACAAAGATAATATACGTTTATGTTAACAGAATTGAAAACCGCTTGTGATACATTACGTATTTAGGAAGCAAACAAACACATCATGCATACGGTGATTTTTCAAAGGTGTGATTCAAAAAGTGTGAAAATACCACGAATAGACTATAAAGGGAAACCACAGGTTATATCTGTGCTGAGTTTTACGCCGCGCAGTTGCCCCCCCTAGCCCCCCCAGCTTAAAATCACTTCCGGATGACAGTAGGCTTGAACCACTTTATCATATACATAATTTTCAGACTCCGAGCCATGCGGAGTGGAGCTGTTAAACCTTCACAGATACGTTATCCTTGCTTTATGGCCGTAGACATTTAATTACTAATACAGTGTTGTTTTAAGATATTTCGAAAGCTCTCAACAACTAGTTCTTCAGAGTCCATCGCAGTGAAGTGAGACAAAGATACAGCAGAAACATAATGAAAGGGCAGGGCAAACGTTAGTACTAGTACCTGAAGAAAACTCGTCAACCAATGGCAACGTCAGTCGCATTTAATGATTAGAACCACAGAGAACCTGAAAGGTGCAGATATTTCGAACGTCCGAAAGTATGGTTAACAATCTTTAGTAAATATGGTAGTGCATTTTCATATCTTCCGCACTTGCTTCTATGAAAAGATGACAAAAGAATTCTGCCCTACTAACCAGGTTANAGTCGCATTTAATGATTAGAACCACAGAGAACCTGAAAGGTGCAGATATTTCGAACGTCCGAAAGTATGGTTAACACTCTTTAGTAAATATGGTAGTGCATTTTGATATCTTCCGCACTTGCTTCTATGAAAAGATGACAAAAGAATTCTGCCCTACTAACCAGGTAACTCTCTAGAGGACAGGGTCATTAGTCGCAAAGCGTAAGCTCTGAGCAGACCTGTTAATGCGTTACTGGCCACATTGCCTTTCCAATTTTCTGAGTTCCTTGCCTTTATTTTAAACAAAAAATAATTGTAGGCAACTTAACTTCGGAGTACTACAACTGACCAGTGCAGCTCCTGGTGCAGATACAGCGCTGTACTACACCACGAGATATTTCTGGTTCGAATCTGGTCTTAGATATGGGTGTTCATTTTAAGGCAATACAAACAAAAACCTTGAAGAACAGCGCAATGGTCTGGCGACAAACAACTATTCAGAAACTTTTGTCTTTGTGCTTCTTGTTTCGTTCGNACAACTGACCAGTGCAGCTCCTGGTGCAGATACAGCGCTGTACTACACCACGAGATATTTCTGGTTCGAATCTGGTTTTAGATATGGGTGTTCATTTTAAGGCAATACAAACAAAAACCTTGAAGAACAGCGCAATGGTCTGGCGACAAACAACTATTCAGAAACTTTTGTCTTTGTGCTTCTTGTTTCGTTCGACCTTGCTCTGGTGGACTCTAAACTAAATAACGTGGCCGATATAAAAGAAGGGTCGAATAACATGCAGTACAGTAAAGTGTGGATAGTATTCTCTCAAAAAACAGCAGCCAGTAATAAATGGCATCGCTCATCTAGTGAAGCGAAGACTGGACAATAGGTTATAAATCACCAAAGCCGTAAACGTTTGTAGTTTCTACACACAAAAAAATTAGGAAAACCCGGAACTGATTAGTCAGAATATAGGTAAAAGCAGTAGTTACTGCAGCAACTGAAAAAAAAACTTCCATTAAAAAAAGATCTGTGTGATATGAACTGGTAGGGCCATTGTGAGCTTTATTTAACTCATCTACTGAACTAATGCTTTATACTCGACCAGTAAATCCTTTGTTCGTATGTTCTCAGGTTCCGCTAGCAAAATTGAGGCAAGCCGTTACATAAAGGTTGTGACATAGTGATGCAAAGCCTGAAATGTTTCAAAAGTTCAAGTGATGATATTGCCTTATTATACCTACACTTATTACAGTTGCAGGAAACGCTTATTGTGAGTCGAATGGTTATAAAGTTCTAATGCTGTAGCGGCCTGTACAGTATCACAGAAGTTGTTCGAAATGGCAGTTGACTATGTAGCTAGCTCGTCCTACTGATGTTCTGCCTAACTCGTTTCAGAGGATACATGGAAGATCTCTTGGGGGTGTGCAGCTGCTATGACTTTTCTTCCTACAAGATCTTGATCTTGTGACCGAGTTAGGTTTCGTAAACTAGACACTTTGTGAAATATCAGAAGGAGAAAACTAGCGCCCTTTGCCGCATACGTGAGACCGCGGTGGTACAGTGGTTAGACTACTCGCCTCCCATCCAGGTGAACCGGGTTCGATTCCCTGCGGGGTCGCTCCTGGATTTTCGCACGTGGGAATCGTGCCTGACAATGCCGCTGGTTGGCGGGTTTACTCGGGGATTTCTCGTCTTCCCCACCCTTCCATTCCGGCGCTGCTCCATACTCACCTCACTTCACCCTCATCGGCTCTCGAGACCTCGATGTTAAGAGCTGCCCAAATCTCTCCACTCAACTTTACCGCACACTTGAAGCGTCTCCCGACCGTCAGTTATTCGTTGCNAACTTTACCGCACACTTGAAGCGTATCCCGACCGTCAGTTATTCGTTACTGTCAAATGTTTCAATCTGTCTCTCATGATCTTTAACCCTGTATTGTTATCGTACGTATAGGTGAATGCGTTGATGGAAACCGAGCCTCTGTGAGTGAGCATGTGCGCATATGTATATGGCCGGGCGGTCGACCCTTACATGGAATGAGTTCTCGAAATTGCTCCTGAAAACTACGACTGATACTACGGTCTGTTATGAACATAAGGGCCGTGTCTATAACACGCCATTTAATTTGCCCATATATTTTTATGTGGTATTGTCTAATTACTCAGGTTAGAGGTTTAGATGATTGTTTTCAGGAGCATTCTACGGAGAAATCTAGGATCATCATTTATATTCATGCTTTATAAATTTTGTACAATTAATGAAAACATAACATTATTGTTGTTCATAGTCTTGTTTCCCCACTATTATACCGGATTAGGAATTTTCAATATTTGTGTTACAAAATAGTAAGCTAAAATTAGAGGAGTGGCAGGATGGGGGGGGGGCAGGTGGCCATTGGCCGTCCCTGCTAGNGGGGGGGCAGGTGGCCTTTGGCCGTCCCTGCTGGAAGTCAGTGAGTCAAGGGAGGGGGGAGCAAGTTTAAAAGCATTAAAATATATTTTTTTTAACTTCCTTTATGAGTATACGTTTACGAGTTACGTGTTATGCATTACCTTGAATATGTTTGCCTTTGGGTAATGAAAGACAAAAGTATCATATTTCACATCTCTTGAAATGGCACTGGTTAAGCGGTGTCCATTTACAGACAACATTTTTCAGAAACCAAAGCTACACCAAGGATATCAAACGATCTCATATTTCACGACCGCAGTGGTACGAATGACTCACGTATAAAAATGGGCTGTGTTTTTTGGGTTGGAAAGTCAAACAGTGGTGACTGGAAACATACGAACTTTGTTTTCTTCGGCATAGTGAGTCTTCAAATATTCATTCCTTGCCGTAAATGTTGCTTTATCTGGTTGATGAGAATGCTTGTTGTGACGTGCGTAAATTGTGGTTGGCACTTTTTTTGGTTTTGTTTTTACGGAAACCTTTTACTTTCTTTTTCATGTAGTATATAATTTGTACGCAGAAATAGATATTGTTAAAAACCACTTCACTAGAAAATATTTGTTTACCTGTAGTTACCTTAAAATTGTACTGTTTTGCGTGTCGATGAATAAGTTTACAAAGAAACTTCCCAAGGTTGAACATTAGGAGCCGATAATCTAATGTAACGGAACCTAAATACAATAAAATCAACACAACTTTGAGAATGGTAGAACTGGAGATGGTATTTGAAATTGTAGGAGAAAGCACGACCAAGAACCACTTAATTAACAATTTCGTTATTACTTATGATTTAGCTAGTGCGTTGTCAGTCACCAATACAGCTATTCTTAGTTTTAAGGTCAACGTGAGAAAACTTTATTTACAATAATGACAGAAAGTTGAATTTTTACATGTCAACACCTTGGATGAGACGTTCCCAAAACATTTAAATATCATCGATAATAGTAAATGTACCAAGAAATTTTCTATATTGGAATGATTAATATAAAACATACTATACACATAAAAAAAATTCGACATCCAATATGCCAGAGTGGGGGTGGTGGGTGGTCTCTGTTTGCCTTGGCCGCCTCTGAGTTCAAGATGATGTTGCGCCCGCAGCTAAAATTACATATAAGTCTAACACACAAACTAATCATAAAAATGCAACAGTTGCTATCAGTCTCCAACATTTCCTTTTCGTCTGTTTCACGTTCCCGGGTTTATTGTGTAATTACCGATAAACAACTTTTTTTTAATCTCAAGATGTGTATGACAGAAATATAAAGCCTAAATTAGTTTATATACGTGTGTATATCTGTGTATATAAACACACACACACATGTACATACTACGAAGGCTAACCCCTAGTTCCCAAAAATTGCAGGTTTAATATCGTTACCACAATCGTATTGAGTCTTAGGGGTGCGAATCAATGTAGAAACGTTAAATCCCAAATTAATCAAAGTACACCATTAAAAAAAAAACTGTGAACTCCGAGTGTGTGACTCCGTGTCAGTTTTACCTACTTCATGCAACGAAATTGCAATAATTTTGCTTGCATGATGCACTGCATGTTTGAGTGAAAACGTTACACGACTACTTTGGATTGAAAAAAAATAATACGCAGGAGGAGCCATCTTTCCGTAGTCGTACTCCCGCTCTGGAATTATGAGTCCCCAGAAGCAAAAAATAGTGGATGTAACCGCTTTGACCTTAACGGTCTTGGACGGAAAACAACGCATTGACATCAACGTTGAATTTCTTAGAGAACAAGATTTGGCCAAGTTCATAGAACCTGTTCTGTTACGATCCCCGAAACACTGATGCCTATCTCACGTCCAACCTTCCGATGGGCTTCGATGAGCACGAGGGACACACTGGCTGTCTCCCAGCGGAACAAAATGGGATGGAAACCAGTTACTCAACATAGGATCAGTATTGTAATTGTGGAGTGAAAAGAAAGTGGACCCTGAGCGTCTCGAAAAATGTCACCGTATCATGCAAACGTCCCGCGCATCCGGTTGTACTATTTAAAAACATTTTTAAAAACTTTCACGAAAACAATTTGGTAAATTAAGCAACAAGATCTTGCATCTGAATGAGTTGCTTTACTGAAGTATGGGTTTGTACAGTCGAAGGGCTTATCAACAAAATTTTCATAAATTGGCCTTGAAAATTATTAATACATCATTGGGAATCCGAAATTCAGTTAACACACGGCCGTTTAAAAGCATGCCAAAGTGAGCTCTGCCCTGTCGTTTTGGGTTAGGAGTGACTCTTCGGATAAGTTGAATTCTCGGCAGCGATATTCACCACCTTAAGTAAAATATTTCTTGAACATTTGGATGCGATTGCATGAGAGTTCTGATATTTTTACGACGCTCTTGATTCGGTTATCGTAAACAGTGAGCGCTTGAGTTCGTAGCTACGCCTCCACTCACGACGTTCAAAGAGAACTGGTGTTCGAGAATATATGGTCTTGACACCATGATCTGATATTTTACGTGAGCGTGCCCTACGAGACTGTGAGTAGTTTACAGAATTTCGTAGTTAATGCCAGAATTTTTTCTGTAGCGTTGGCGTTGTAACGCTTGGAAATGTCTAAAATGTTACATTTTCAGAAATACTGTGTTAGTGAATCTGTGAATATCTGTAAAATAACCAAAAAAAAAAAATCTTCGCTTACAAATATAATAATTGTATACAACTTCGTTCGACAGGAAAGTTGAAAGTGGCAAAAAAACAGGGTTTATACGACGATAATGGAACGTCTAAGTGAAAAGTCATTATTTAGCAAGTGAACCACCACAAGTGGACATTAACGCTTCAGTATAATTCTACAATATTGTATTCCGCCACACGTGGCTCTCGCCCATTTCACAAAATAAGGTGGCAAAGTGTTAGCACATTGGACTCGCATCTGAGAGGACCCAAGTTCGATAGATTGGCCGCTTGTTTGCTCGATCCTGAACAACTGGTTCCGTCTGTTAACGACCCTACTGCCGACAAGACGTTAAGCCACGCAGAAAACAAAGTAAGCAACTTTTCCGATCCCAGTAAGCTACCCTGCGACTGGATTTAGTTTACCCAAGGCGATTTCAATATTGTAAATTCGGGCCATTGCATGTGAAGTTGCCTGGTATATTGAGTCGCCACTTTCTATTACATAAGCTGAAATTCCAGTTAGCCACTATGCAAAGGGAAATATAAGAAAAATGAAGTTTTATGTTTTTAGTTTCCGAGTTACATCCCATATCCTGCATACACAAGATAAGTCTTCATACTGTACTGTAATATTGGTACATACGTACATACCTATATGCTGATATGTATCAATGTTGGTGTGTCAAGGTAAAAAGGAACACCACGTGTGTATTAAATTTTATACTTCATTTCACTGTTACATCGCTGACAGTTACTTGGTTCATACAAAGAAATAAGGTTTTCTAAACTGGAGGAAATTAACGAATTTTACATTTTAATGTTCACATTTTTGGCAGGGCGTAGAAAAAGCTCAAAAGAAAATTATAACAGATAGTAATATTGTTAAACATTACAGCAAATTATTACTTTGTGTTGTCTAAAGGAACGAACTGCAGTACTACGGCTGTTTTGGAATAGTTAAATATCCAGAAAATGGATTTCACGGCGATCTGAGGGCAGACACACCCACTCCCTTTCTTAACCAACACACGCACACATTGCGTGATAAAAATAGTGCTGCGCTTTTCGAATAATTCTAGTAATGGGGAGATGTAACTGAATATAAATGATTATTGTATATCTATGCTACTGTATAAGTACGCTGTGTACGACAGAAAATCCAGAAAATACATAAAAATACAAACCAAAACCTTGCCAGGTAGATTAGTACGTAGATTATTTCGCAGAAAAGGATTGAGGCTGTCTTTGAATTTGTAGTTTTATTTTACTAAAAGGTCATGTGACCCAAATTAGTAGACTAAAATAATGACATATTTCGTATTTTAGTATTTAGTTTTTGGTATGCAACAAAACTTACCAAAATACTAAATTACCTAACCTCAACCATTGCTTAACAAGTGATTATCTACGAATTCCGAACATAAAGCTACTAAATAATAAAATGGTAATACACGAAATGGTCAATTCGAACGCAGCGTGAGTCAATCAGAAACCAAACAAAATGGGAAAGAAGAGACCACGAGATCAAAAGAACGAACAAAGAGGACAGTATATAATGAAACATACAAATAACTCTGAATGACACAACGAAGATGCAAAGAAAATTACACACACACACACTCACACTCTGACACACGCACACACACACAAACATACATACACACAATGCGCAAAAAAAAAACTGGACGACTGAGATAATACAATACAGACTAATTAAGTAAGTTTTGAATGACGAATCAGTAGTGAGGGTCCGCGATCTAGTATCTGAAACTCATTCCACCGTAGACGGGGACACAATACCCGAAACTTCGTCGCTACTGTTTCGTTTAGAAAAAACTACTTTATTGGTCAGATCTCTTCGTCGTGTCTCCAGAGTTATTTGACTGTATTTATATTTTCCATTCTCGTTCTTCTTTTCTTTGATTACTTTTTTCCGGTTTCGTTTCATCTGTGATTGTGGACTCAATTATTTCTGTGCAATGGTATATACATTATCTACATATGTGACAACAGCAGTTATTTGGGCTTGTTTACTGTATATGTGTATTTTTTATGTCATACTCTAATATTTCTGTTACATACATGGATTCCACATAGCTTTGTAGTGATGCATGTACATAATAATAATTTTCCTTTAAAAAACTAGTGTAAGTTAAGGAATTTGCATAGGTTTGAGTTGAGAGGTACAATGTCAACACGTCATATTCACACAATTTAAACAGCAGAGGATAATATTATATTAAAGAAAGCTCAGAAGAGCGAAATAAAGAACAATACCTCTGAAATAATGAAAAATACTATTCCCCAGCATAATAGTTTAAATGCTACTTTGGTGTAAAATCATTGATAAGTTCCTTCTCGAACAACCTCTCGTCATCATTGGATTATGATTAATAACATTATTGTTATTCCTAGTATTACAACTGATATTGACCTTTGTGAAAGAATTTTACTACTTTTGTTAATAGTAATACAGTTCGTAAGGCCAAGGTCTTATTTTGTTTACCTGTGCAAAGCAATGCAATTTTTTTTCTAATCTTCCTAGTCTCAGTAAGTATATATTATATTTAACCGTTGTTTGTGTTACCTAATATTTTTTTTGGGTAGTAATAAAAATAAAGTATTTTATCAAAGTAAGAAACAGTGTTTAGTATAAAAACTGACGGAATTTAAGTAAACATATATTAGCCGGATCCTTGAAAAAACAAGCGACTGATTGCGTGCGTCGCTCCGCGAGTTAGTGTCCGCTTGCACTGGAGTTTGCATTTCAGCTTTCTTCTGTTTACTCTGCGAATTGAATCCCTGAAAACCCCGCGTTGCCCCAAGCTGAAATAACGACGTGTCGCTCAGCAAAATAGGAAATACAGACAGCATATTTTCGGTCGCTTCAATTTTATGTTGCTTCAAAAAAAACTTTCGCTTTTTTCTGATGGATCCTAGCTTGCGGTTTGCTATCTGGAAGGAAGATAAATTAAAACCAACTGTAACAAGTAAATTTCTATTTTTTTTTCTCAAACCTAAGGGCTTTTCAAACACTGTTCTAACAGCATAGAATCTATAAATCTACCGTCAGTAATAGCGTCGACCATTATAATAATTCAAGTGAAACGTTCCTCAAAAATATATGTTCACTGAAGCCTAGCGTTTATTACACGAAGTGAAAATAAGTAATCTGTATGTCTGCTTTTGGCTTCAATATACCTATAAAAAATCATTGAAGGATGTTAGCTAGGACAGTCAGTGCATCTAAAAATAATACATTCGGCAAGTATGGTGTGGTATTCTGTACAAATAGTGTGAATTTTGTCTTATACTTTCTCTTGGGCCGTGAGTTATCTCATAACTCAGATTGCAAAAACAATTTTGAGGTGTGCATATACTTTTACCTTTTTTTCGTATTACCCGGGGAGAAATTATATGTTTTTATTTCGGGCGAAAAATATTTACTGCTACGGTCTATTGTCGCAAAGAATGCTAAAAATGACTTTCTTTTTGCAATTGTTTACTCATAGGATATGCTAGTTTCAACTAGCACCGACATTTTTCTCGAACAGGTTTAATGCACTGTTTCGTGGCATCGTTACAATTGTATGCATAGATGTCCGTATATTTCATTTACTAAACGGAATTCAGCTTACATATTTACATGATTTTTGGCTAAGAAGAAAACAGAAAATTTTCTAACCAGTTAGTAAGCACCACTATTGTCATACCAAGCAACAGTTTACTGTCATTCATAGATTTTCCGCTAAGGAAGCAAATAAATGTGTAACACGAGAAATTTAGTTAAAAGAACCTACTGAATGTTTTACAGCTATGATATAATTATTTTGTACTGAACAAAAACTATATCTCAAGTTATTATAAAATAGGAAGCNCCTAGCTTGCGGTTTGCTATCTGGAAGGAAGATAAATTAAAACCAACTGTAACAAGTAAATTTCTATTTTTTTTTTCTCAAACCTAAGGGCTTTTCAAACACTGTTCTAACAGCATAGAATCTATAAATCTACCGTCAGTAATAGCGTCGACCATTATAATAATTCAAGTGAAACGTTCCTCAAAAATATATGTTTACTGAAGCCTAGCGTTTATTACACGAAGTGAAAATAAGTAATCTGTATGTCTGCTTTTGGCTTCAATATACCTAAAAAAATCATTGAAGAATGTTAGCTAGGACAGTCAGTGCATCTAAAAATAATACATTCGGCAAGTATGGTGTGGTATTCTGTACAAATAGTGTGAATTTTGTCTTATACTTTCTCTTGGGCCGTGAGTTATCTCATAACTCAGATTGCAAAAACAATTTTGAGGTGTGCATATACTTTTACTTTTTTTTCGTATTACCCGGGGAGAAATGATATGTTTTTATTTCGGGCGAAAAATATTTACTGCTACGGTCTATTGTCACAAAGAATGCTAAAAATGACTTTCTTTTTGCAATTGTTTACTCATAGGATATGCTAGTTTCAACTAGCATCGACATTTTTCTCGAACAGGTTTAATGCACTGTTTCATGGCATCGTTACAATTGTATGCATAGATGTCCGTATATTTCATTTACTAAACGGAATTCAGCTTACATATTTACATGATTTTTGACTAAGAAGAAAACAGAAAATTTTCTACCCAGTTAGTAAGCACCACTATTGTCATACCAAGCAACAGTTTACTGTCATTCATAGATTTTCCGTTAAGGAAGCAAATAAATGTGTAACACGAGAAATCTAGTTAAAAGAACCTACCGAATGTTTTACAGCTATGATATAATTATTTTGTACTGAACAAAAACTATATCTCAAGTTATTATAAAATAGGAAGCAACAAAAAAATTTACAGATGCGTATTTTATACTACAACACACATGGGAAGGTCTATATTTGCAAATGATTAAGATTATATACAACGAGTTACTAAAAATAACCAGCAAACTCCGGAAGGTAATTCCTCACAAAAAATAGGAGGAAACACATATATATATATACACACACACATTCACATACATATGCCTTAAAAGTGGAGATAAAAACCCATGTTTATTGCAAATAAAACACGCAGTATCTGAGTTTAATCTCAGAGTTTCGATATAATGGATTATCAAACAAAGATGTGTTATCAATGATAAATTAGTATGCCGATATCAACCCCGTCCATGATAAAATAAGGGTCTCCGTTAAGCCGCTGTGGTAGTAAGCGTGGTCTAAGTAACGCATCGCCAACTAGACTACACCACACATTCACAGAAAATTGTACGTGGTAACCGAACGCGTGGGTGGCATGAGGATTGCCATCGGACCACACATGCATGTTGCGTACATCGTACATTCCGTCACGCGTGAAAATCGTTTTATAAGTGCACAGGCTATAGGATGCAAATCCAGGATTACTATTACACTGTTAGAGATACCATTGCGCGAAGCGGATCAGATGACGATAGTCGTCTTCACGTAATGCCTGAACCTCCCGGTAGTGAAATGGGTGTAGGATTTGTTCTTTTCAAACCCTCGACACAGCGGTGTGGTCGCTGGCCAGCTCACGTGATACCTCACGTGTGCCTGTAAACGGGTAGTTCCTCAATACACGCCAGTACCTCCTCCTCAAAGCGTACCGTTGGCAGTGTGCGCGGACGGCCCGAACCTACCCTTACCAGCAACCTTCCCTTTTCTCGTAGTCGTCTCGTAATTTGACTCAAACGTGGTGTGGTGTGTGGTACACGCCTGCCTGGATATAGTTCCGCACACGTACGCCGGGCCGCTCGTCCATTACAGTCGTATCGCCCATACACTAACGGTACGTGTGTCAACTCTGGCCATGTGTGCCGCTCCATGACCAAACGTGCAGCAGTATCAATATTACGCACACGCGAACCACGCATGGCTGCATGTCCTATTGACAGCTAGCGATAATGTGTTCATTTGAAGTGTATCGCCTGCCAAATGTCCCTCCGGTGATACCTTTGCAGCACATCATGTGTGGTGCGTGTTGTCTATGTCGCACATCCATTTCTCGAAAACCGTGCNTCCGGTGATACCTTTGCAGCACATCATGTGTGGTGCGTGTTGTCTATGTCGCACATCCATTTCTCGAAAACCGTGGGGTGTACGTTAATAACACAACGCAACTTTGTGAAATAAACCATACTGCTTACACCATTAGATAAATCCTCACATATTCTGCTGGGTCAAGTTTTTCCATGCACAAACGGGGATGCTAACCCTTATTTCCTCATGGAGGGGGCTGATATCGACAAACCAATGTATCATGGATTTCACATCTCTTTTTGATAACAAATTATACCGAAACTCTAATATTAAGCTCAATTACTGCATATTTTGTAATAAACATGGGTATAACCTCCACTTTTAAGGGCTTGTACACCTTTAAGGAAAGGCGTTAGACTCTATGTCTGTTGTGGGTGTATGTATATATATATGCTTGGTAATTTTTAGTAACACGTTTTATATGTGTGTGTGTAACTAAACGTGAACATACCATAGAAAGAGAGACAGAAAAAAAAAGAGAGGACGGAGAACGGAAGGTTGAGAGTAGGTGAAAAGGGTTAGGATCAGCGGCGTGTGGTGCACTGTTGCAAAGTAAGCTGTATTTTACTCAGTGCTACACTTGATCGTTTGCTAGTTTACGCATCGGCCACTTAAACGTAGTAGAGCAGTTGATGTCAGCACGTGTGTAATGGGTGCCTCGCCGCTCTCTCGTGAGTGACCGTAATACATTCAGTTTTTCCCAGATCCGCTCTGGTTACTTGTTCCTGCTGCGTAAGTCGGGTGTGTACAGCACTGAGAAAGCACCAACTTTACTTGCAACACTTCACCACATGCCACTGGTTAGGATGGAATGCAAAACGAGAAAACGAGTGCTAGTCGCTCTACAGCGGTCATTCGTCGTCTTCCGTGCGGCACACCTACATGTTCTCTCCCAAAAAAAAAAAAAATAATAAACGAAACTGATATATAATATGGCAGTTAAGGAAGGCCGTGAGTGAGAGCATTTATACCACCTCTGGTTTATTCCGGCAATATCTCTGAAATGCACGACATTTATGATGGTTTTTGGCACCGTAAAGAGAAATTATTTACAACAAATAAATCAGGTTTTTAGTACAGCTGAAGCACAAAAACAATGAACACAGTACATCGAAATAGGTTTTATGTGTTTATATATGTAGGTGTATAACTCTTTATACGTGTATATATGCATATATACACAGAAACTCGTAAGGCTAAAAGTAATAAATTATTTTGTTCTTGTTTTTGAACTATTAAAGTATTTATTACCTACATAAAATTGGAAAGTCGTATTTTAGGTAAAGATGTTCTTGTTATACTGACCCCTCAATATCTTCGCAACAAAGTTTGTGTGAATAAAAATTTCAATTGCCTAAAAATTGTGCAAAGTACAGGATACCCGATTTTACTACGGTTTATTATTAAAGATCATAACACTGATTTGTAATTACCTCATATGAAAAAATAGTTCTGTATGCTAGCGTTTTAGACCAGAAATGAAGGATCATTTTTCCGAATGGTTAATTACAAAACTGTGGTTTAATGTAGCATCGAATTTTATATTACACTTAGAATTGAATTAATTTATTCTTGAACGTAGTTGAAATGTGTTCAATTACGAAGGAGCTACTTGCGAGAACATAATCACTTTATTNTCCGGTGATACCTTTGCAGCACATCATGTGTGGTGCGTGTTGTCTATGTCGCACATCCATTTCTCGAAAACCGTGCGGTGTACGTTAATAACACAACGCAACTTTGCGAAATAAACCATACTGCTTACACCATTAGATAAATCCTCACATATTCTGCTGGGTCAAGTTTTTCCATGCACAAACGGGGATGCTAACCCTTATTTCCTCATGGAGGGGGCTGATATCGGCAAACCAATGTATCATGGATTTCACATCTCTTTTTGATAACACATTATACCAAAACTCCAATATTAAGCTCAAATACGGCATATTTTGTAATAAACATGGGTAAAGGCTCCACTTTTAAGGGCGTGTACACCTTTAAAGAAAGGCGTTAGACTCTATGTCTGTTGTGGGTGTATGTATATATATATGCTTGGTAATTTTTAGTAACACGTTGTATATGTGTGTGTGTGTGTAACTAAACGTGCACATACCATAGAAAGAGAGAGAGAAAAAAAAATAGAGGACAGAGAACGGAAGGTTGAGAGTAGGTGAAAAGGGTTAGGATCAGCGGCGTGTGGTGCACTGTTGCAAAGTAAGCTGTGTTTTACTCAGTGCTACACTTGATCGTTTGCTAGTTTACGCATCGGCCACTTAAACGTAGTAATGCAGTTGATGTCAGCACGTGTGTAATGGGTGCCTCGCCGCTCTCTCGTGAGTGGCCGTAATACATTCAGTTTTCCCCACATCCGCTCTGGTTACTTGTTCCTGCTGCGTAAGTCGGGTGTGTACAGCACTGAGAAAGCACCAACTTTACTTGCAACACTTCACCACATGCCGCTGGTTAGGATGGAATGCAAAACGAGAAAACGAGTGCTAATCGCTCTACAGCGGTCATTCGTCGTCTTCCGTGCGGCACACCTACATGTTCTCTCCCAAAAAAAAAAAAAAAAATAAACGAAACTGATATATAATATGGCAGTTAAGGAAGGCCGTGAGTGAGAGCATTTATACCACCTCTGGTTTATTCCGGCAATATCTCTGAAATGCACGACATTTATGATGGTTTTTGGCACCGTAAAGAGAAATTATTTACAACAAATAAATCAGGTTTTTNATTTTTAGTACATCTGAAGCACAAAAACAATGAACACAGTACATCGAAATAGGTTTTATGTGTTTATATATATAGGTGTATAACTCTTTATACGTGTATATATGCATATATACACAGAAACTCGTAAGGCTATAAGTAATAAATTATTTTGTTCTTGTTTTTAAACTATTAAAGTATTTATTACCTACATAAAATTGGAAAGTCGTATTTTAGGTAAAGATGTTCTTGTTATACTGACCTCTCAATATCTTCGCAACAAAGTTTGTGTGAATAAAAATTTCAATTGCCTAAAAATTGTGCAAAGTACAGGATACCCGATTTTACTACGGTTTATTATTAAAGATAATAACACTGATTTGTAATTACCTCATATGAAAAAATAGTTCTCTATGCTAGCGTTTTACAACCAGAAATGAAGGATAATTTTTCCGGATGATTAATTACAAAACTGTGGTTTAATGTAGCATCGAATTTTATATTACTGTTAGAATTGCATTAATTTATTCTTGAACGTAGTTGAAATGTGTTCAATTACGAAGGAGCTACTTGCGAGAACATAATCACTTTATTNATTAATTTATTCTTGAACGTAGTTGAAATGTGTTCAATTACGAAGGAGCTACTTGCGAGAACATAATCACTTTATTAGTGTGGGAGTTCTGAGACTCTTATTATAATTATGTTCAGATATATGGGTATTCATGGTTACAAACTCATACGTTCATTAAATATTAGAGCAATCCATATTAGAGAAATCCATATTTATCTAATATAAATACCAAAATTTTTGTAAGCCACTTTGATTCTTTGAAATGCTTCGAGGATGTCAATTAACGTAATATATTTCACCCTGTAAACTAAGTGCACTAATATTCTTGGCAATAAATACCAAGACTTAAGATAAAAATGCTTCCCGCCACACTACAGAGGAATTGGAAGGGAAAACAGTTTTAGGTAGTTTATGTTTTTCTAGATAAATTAATCCCAAGTCTTAACCCGGAGAGATCACTTAAATTGCTTCCTTGTGCGCGTACACTTCAGTACTTTATGTGACAGTTCGGATGCGCGTCAGAGGCCTGGGGTTATTTACTAGGGCGGTAAGACGCCTAGTCCTCACGACGAAGACGGGGAAAAATATATTTACCGGTTCCTTGCACGGCACATAAATTGTGGGCGAGAGCAATGAATGCATCGAGTACAGCCACCCCTGATGACTTCCCTAATAAATGATCTCTCTCTCTCTCTCTCTCTCTCTCTCTCTCTCTTTCTTTCACTGCGGACGCCCTCAGCAGACAAACAGGCCCTGACGAGTAATCGACTTCTTCCCCGGCTCAAAAGACGGGGGATGGCCGGGGAAGTAATTCCCCAGGAAAAATAAATAGTCGAAAAAAGAAGGAAAAACCGCCACGGGGACGAGAGAGAAAAAATACTTGTCCTTATGATTTTCCACCCTCTGTTCCTTTTCCTTTTCAAGCCCACGCACGGCAGCTTCTTGCAGCGGTTCCGCAATGAATCCGATGAATAATTTCAAGGGCGCCTTAGACCTTGATCTCGCCGAGATAAATCAACCGGGACGACTATTCGGGGGTGGATTTCTTCCTCCGTCTTCTTTTGCCCTTCTTCGTCGCCTGACAAACCGTTTCACCCATTCTCAGTCACTTCTTGCTTCCCCTCCTGGGCGCCAGGAAGACAGGTTTACTGCCCCGCTGCAGCTTACAAACGTCTGGTTCGGGGAGGAGGGAGTGATTGTGACTCCCAGCGGTGTCAACGTCTTGTGGCGAGGCTAGATCGGCGATGGCAACAGCGCGAGAAAGAGTCATACAAGAATAAAGTTGCAACTTATAAGGCACAACGAGAAAACGTTATCTTATTCATTTGTCTGCCGAAGTCTACAGAAATAGGTTCTACGGTACTGCCAACAATAAAATACAGAGCAAACTACAATTGTTCACTTTGTTATGTTGGCAAACAAAACGCTTGTCATAGCCATTTTTTCAAATACTGCCATGCGTTTTCTGGGGAAAATTATTGATTCCGTCATATATCCACAGTTATTTCATACCATCAAATGCATTTGAGAGAACAAGAATCGTAATCGTGAAGATGAAACACTATAGTCTATTCGTGGTTTCTTCACACGTTTTGAATCAAACCTTTCAAAAATCATCCCATGAATGACGTGTTTGATTGTTTCCGAAATACGCCATGTATCATATACGTTTTATACTTGTGCTAACAAACAGTAACTTATTTTTGGTTAAATTGAACTGTCATTGATATTTTATCAATAATTAATAATATTTCATTTAAAGTTATTATGAATAATAACAGAGAGAAAATGGGTGGTTTGGTAATGCGTGGTAAGAAATAGTTTCTATGCAAAATACCATTAAAGTGAGTGCGCACGAATGCGGTGCGTAGTCCCTTTGATGTAATTTTCTAGACATAGCTAAGCTTATTTTTGCACGACTCGTAACAGCATGAACAAGTAGAGAATGTACCATTTTTTTCTTATTTCTTATTTTTACAGCATCACAAATTATATTTGGTATCACCGGAATTTATAAAAAAATATCACATTTGACTTTATACAAAAAAAAGGTGGAGTTCGAGCCAACATTTATTTACAAAAAAAATATGTACACAGAATTAATGCTCTAGAATTCTAAAGGGATTAAAATAACTCTAAAATCTCATGGCCTCCGTAATGCATTGACTGCAATATGCTCTAATTTTTTCGCACTTGTGAAGTAATTTCCTATATGTCTCTATGAGGTCGACGGGTAGTAAATGAGAGCTGTATGCGCGTAGCTGGAATTCGTATTGTGGTATAAATCTGCATGGTGTACTAGCATATCAGGAATAAAATTGTGTTTTAGTTGGTGTAATTCATAAAGAGTGAATACTACTGACACCTGCTGGATTAGAGGCCGCACATATACATACACATGTTCGCATGTCACTTTTCATTTGTCTTAAGTCACGTATCAGTGTGGTGTCACTCTGCCGGGGAGGACGAGTGTGTTTTACCGTGGATAAGATATATTTCTTACTGGGATGAGGGCATGCGAATATACGAAAACACAGTAATTTTGTTTGCCGAAGGTAACAGTATTTTATGATTTTGTACTTGTGATGGGTGTACCTCTACGCTAGCGTCTTCTCACAGCATATATCCCCCCCTCCCCCAAATTTACTGTATGTATATTATTTGCCTGTATAAAGAGGTTTATATCCCCAAACTGGGAGTTAGAAATATCGCTGCACGTGGAGTACCAAATGGATATTTTTTCCCGCTCCCTAAATTTCCTAACGTACTGATTTTAAACTTGGGAGGGAATGTTTTTTAACGATGAGCGTCTATGTCTTGGTGAGAGGGAATGCATGGGATCCTTCACTGTGCATATCGCATACCGCGGGGGTAGCGAAGTGATTTTAACTCTTTTCGAGTTATGCTTACTTTATAAAAAGATGTATATCGCATCTGTACACAGCACATGACTTTTTCCGACAAAGTTTCAACAAATGTTTTGCTGAAGGGGGACAAGCATGTTGTTTAGAGGGGAAGGGGCACTCGGTGATTGATTTTTCGTTAATATTTACCCCGGAACACGCTCTTTGTGCGCTTATTTCTCGTGACGTATATTTCCAGGATAAGGTTTTACAGTATATTCGTTATCTTGCCTTTCGATTCGAATACCTTCCTTTCATTGGATGGGTCAGTTTTGCTAAGCTGCATTCGAGCCATATATGCAATTTTGTTGGTGGTGTGTTTATGTGGAGAGCCAACAGCTATGTTTTCCCCCATTCGAACTAAACGTATGCAAATATCCTTCGAATACCTGCTCTCGTTGTTGGGGGCATAGATCTTTAGACTGTGATCAAATGCAGTTTGGACCTCCACGAAACCATTGTCATTAACCAACCAAGACCCTGCCACGATTCTAGGGCGTGATGGTTGCTGGTACGATGGTGGATGCTTATCCCGAACCCCTGGTTTTGTGGGAAGTACGCTCGTGTTCTGCTGTGAAGGATACTGTACACAAAGAGACTGTACACGACGGTTTTTGGCAGGTGAAGGTCGTACAGTTACGCAGGTTTTTGCATGCTTCTGCAAGTTATCACGCCTAGAAAATGCCATGCCACATTTAACACACTTATATGTCACTCGATCTGCATTATTCGCACATTCAAACTTTTCGTGTCTTCCAATACATTTGGTGAATGCAAACGAAGTGTTACAGTAGCGCCACGGGTACTGAGTTAACGCCTTTAAAAATTAGATAAGTGGTAAATATATAAATAAAAAAAAACTAAGTTCTAGTACCGTTTTTTATGAGGTTATTATATATTCCTCCTGAGACTAGCAGGCCCTAACCGATACTCAAAATTTAAGCAGATTTGTAATTTCGCGGGGAAGTATTACGTGCATGTTTGATAATATCCTGCGAACTGATGCAATTAAATATCTGAACCAGTCATAATGCCAAAATACAAAGGATGAGAGAGCGATTTGTCACCTCTGGCTTCAGACGAGAAACTGTGCCGAGGGTCGGCATTGTTCCCATTATATACTTTCCCCACATTAACACGCTATGGCGGACAATGCCGAAAATAAGAGCGGTAGTGGTAAGGGATTAAGTGAGGGTGAATAATTGTTCGCACTTAAGTGGTGTGGTGAGGGGTACCAGAATTAATGCTCAATTTCAATGGTAATTTAATTAGCATTAAAACGAAAAGTTTTTTTTATCGGTCTTAATTAAAGTATTTAATACAAAAATTTATTGATTTAATAAATTATGCTGGTAGGTATACCGCTGATTAAAAAAAATAATATTTAAAAGGATGAAAATTTACATGTTTTTTATGTCTATGAAACAAATGTGAATGCCGACAGGTCACTTTGCTACTGAATCGACAGAATGAGCGGGTACCGGCATCTCACCTGGCAGTGGAATCGAGAAATTAACGCCACCTATGTTTTGAAAATAGAATCAAACATGGAGGGCGCCAACAGCACCACCTATACTTTAAAAACATAAACAAGCATGACTGCTTTCTGGTGGCTAAATAGGCAGCTCGCCTGGTGACGAAATCGGTAAGTAATACACTAGCGCCACCTAGGTGTTTAAAATGAAAAAAAAAAAAATTACATTCGAAAAAAAACAAGATGGCGTGTTGAGCATACGTAAGAGAGAACATCAGCTCACCTGGTGGCTAAATTGAGAAGTTAGGACTACCTGGCGGGTAATTTGGTAAGTTATACACCAGCGCCACCTATAGGCTATATTGAAAATGTAAACATATGAAATCCAAGATGGCCCCCTCCAGCAATGTATAAACAAATAACAAACTAAAAACCCACAGAGATGGCTGCATAGGAAGGAATNGAAGGAATGTGCAATTGGGGGAGGGGGGGCTTGGAGGGGGTGGGGTAATTGGGCAACTAAATATATTGTAAGGGGTTGGTGCGAATGTGACTAACTGGTAGAACGAAGGTGAGTAATTGGAGGTGGGTGTGGGGTAATTGGGCAATTAAATATATTGGATGGGGTAGTGGTGGGGTGGAGGCCTGCCAACTAAATCGCTAATAGCAATTGGCAAGGGTTAGTCATCTGTTGGGAGGGAGCTGGGAAGGGGCCCCTTCGTAATTGGAAGTTTTTATAATAATTTATAATACATTTTTTTGTATAATTTTAATAATAAATTTTTAGTAATTTTAATATTAACTTTTTAATATTTTTTTAAAATTAATTTTTATTTATTTTATATATTGTTTTTTTCGGGGGGGTTTTATGGTCAAAGGTCACCGGGGTCAATGTCAAAGGTTTATGTCAAAGTCACATGGATCCAAGATGGCCTCAGGCCGACCGAAATGACAGAGTACGAACAGTTTCGACTCTCTGGTTCCAGGTCCCGATGTGCCAAAGTCCCCATAATCCCTCTACTGACTCTCAATGTTAAATGCTTTACTATGTTACGTATGTCGGTTCGTAGAAAAGAAACTTACGAAATGTGCTCTCTTAAAACTTCTACGGATTTCTAAATCATCCATTAGGGATTTATATATATGAAGAAATCCTAATATATGCATATGGTGACAATTTTTTTTAACAGTTAATTGTATTTGTGATAGATGTATGGTTAAACCAGTAAGTGAGTGAGTGAGTGAGTGAAGAGGTTTGAGCGGCTCTTACCAACGTGGTCTTGAGAGCCGATGATGGTGGAGTGAGGTGAGCGTGGAGAAGCGCCGGAATGAAAGGGCTGGGGAAACGGGAGATCCCCGAGAACCCGCTTACCAGCGGCATCGTCCGGCACGAAATCCGGGAGCGACTCCACCGGGAATCGGACCCGGTTGCGCCTAGATGGGAGGCGAGTAGTCTAACCACTACACCACTGCAGCCCCTAAGATAAACACAGAAGAATTTCTTTGAAAGATACAAAGGGAGTGAAAAGTTTCATCACTGTGAGGAGGAAATAGGTTTGAAGCCTAACCGGTTTCAAAAAGCCCCATCGAAATATTTGATGGCACCGCNGGAGTGAAAAGTTTCATCACTGTGAGGAGGAAATAGGTTTGAAGCCTAACCGGTTTCAAAAAGCCCCATCGAAATATTTGATGGCACCGCGACCAATCGATGGCGAAGTGCATGAGCACACTACGTCTACTAGCCCAGTCATATTAGGGGTTTCACCTCGGAATGAAAGATAATAAGCTGTAAATTGGTATAAGCCTTTGTTTTGTCGTTCTTAATGTTGTCTCAAAAGTCACCAATGTTATCGTGTCCGCGTCTTAAGATATTGAAGGTCAAAGGTCATAAAAATC
>NQII01000096.1:93418-116381 GCA_002778355.1 Clitarchus hookeri
TTTTTATGACCTTTGACCTTCAATATCTTAAGACGCGGACACGATAACATTGGTGACTTTTGAGACAACATTAAGAACGACAAAACAAAGGCTTATACCAATTTACAGCTTATTATCTTTCATTCCGAGGTTGACCCCTTTTTTTACCTAATATGACTGGGCTATACACGGAGGCGGTACGGAAAGCAAAGGGAGGCCGTAGATGACGAATAGTTTATCGATCGTCCGGGTGCTGACGTGGTCTCTATATCGGTCTGGCAGTGCGGTGGCAGGGTCAGGAGGTCCCTGCCGCCGCCTGGGTCCTACCGCGAATGTCGCGAAGGTGCCGAGGTTCAGAGCAGGAGCTAGTCTTATCTCTCCCGATGTCCCGCCCATGCTGCCTGCTACTGCGATCACCCTACTTGTAAAGGCTGTTCGCGGATAATTTAGCACTTTTGAAATCAACCTTTGAAAAATATCAGTGCTCCTATCTGGATACATTTTAACGGGCATACTGACTGGCATGCGTCGAGTTAAGTTGGTAACGACGGAGAGAAAGTAGGTCCATGCCTTTACATTGAATTAAAAGCGCTAGGTAAACATTTGTGAACACTGAAATTATTTATTTTTCTTTCTATTTTTTAATGCATATAAGTGTTAAGAATTAGCAAATTTGAAACATATTTACTTTTCTAAAAATTTCACAGTTTCACTGGACCGATGCGTGAATAATGTGATCAGGTCCATGGCAAGGTTAGTTTTACATAAGATGGAAGAATACACAATGTGAACACAAGTAGATCTTAATAAGGGCTCTCAAAAGTTCACAGTTTATCGTGAACAGCCTAGCCTACACGTGGCGCTACAATACCTTTGTACTGTTGTTCAAATCCCAGACAATTTTCGCTTATTCTTTCTGATGTTTGGTCATCCCATTTTACATAAACATATGAAACTTACTTCAAAATATCCGTGCTCTGTTATTTGCTGAAGCGATAACAACTTTGAATATAAAATGTATTCGTGTATATTTATTACTTCCTCTCTAATATGCTCATATGCACATACCCACAATATGTGTATATAAGTAAGTTTGTGTATTATAGTATGTGTATATATATTTGTATATACACACAATATAAGCGCGTATGGGTTGATAAATATTCGTTTTCTTAGTAATATCGTTTTATTTTTAAATACCTTCCTCGTCGAACTGTTAAAAATCTATATTACTGTAACAGATATCGACTATTTTTCTTCACCCTAGCGTTACGTCTACACAAAACAATGTCAAAGAAAATTAATTTCAAATAGTAATTGTTTCTTATCGAACCCCTTGCATGATATGAAATTGATGGACACTTAAAGAAAGAAAAGACACGTATGTGCATGTATGATTTACCTGCAGTTTCAACATGAAATCTTGTAGGCGAAGGTAACGCCATAAAGCTCTTGGCCGTGGTCACTCAAATATAGCCTTTTCGCGGTTCTTCACATATTTTTAATCAAACCTTTGAAAAATTTCCCCATTTGTGACGTGTTCAGTTATTTCATATATTAGTCATGTACCACAAGCGTTTTATACTTGTATTAACATAAAGGTACCTGATTTTTGTTTAAATTAAAATTTTATTTACGGTTTGTCTTTATATTATAATATGTGATTTATAATTAACACGAATAAAAACAGAGAGGCAGTTGGTGTGTTGGTAATGCCTAGTAAGAAATAGGTGTTACGCAAAATATAATTACACATAGTGCGCACGAATGCGGTGCGTTGTCCGTGTGGTGTCATATTCTAGATTTAGTTAAGCTTTGTTTACATGAGGCGGAAGTATATCCTGGAAGCATAACTTTCGCAGAGCTTCATAGAAGTTAGAAGTAACCGTGAGTGGACTATAACTAAAATTCGNATATCCTGGAAGCATAACTTTCGCAGAGCTTCATAGAAGTTAGAAGTAACCGTGAGTGGACTATAACTAAAATTCGTAAGTCAATCACGAATGACCGTAGTGCAATCGGAACCCGTATTATAGGCGCCATGTTCACACGGATCTTGCCGTGCCCCTCGACAGCTTCGGACGTCCCCAGCGCGTCGTCGTGTTCTGTGTTTGCTCTGAGAGGTCGACGGCCCGTGGGATGCTCGTCGTCAGCTGCACCCATGTGTGGACAGCCGTCCCTCCGAAAACACCGTCGACAGAAAATTTTTTGATCTTCGTCTCCTCGCGCGGCAAACACGCCTCTGGGCAATGACACCTTCTAGCTCCTCGACCGGTGGGTTTCACTTCATACGATGACGTAGAGGCCAGGGCGCTCGCCTCCCACCACGGCGATCCGGGCTCGATCTCCGGCTGGTTCACTCCCGTATCCTCGCTTGTGGGAATCGCGCTAGGCGATGCCGCTCGCTGGCGCGTTTTATCAGGGTTCTCCTGTATCCCGCGTTCTTTCATTTCAGCGCTGCTCCATCCTAGGGTCTCATGTCATGTTATATCCGGGGATGATGCGCACCTACGGCTCCCAGCTTTTGAAAGTCCGTCATAAGGAGGGTGTCGCCTCGAACACTCAGCTGACGGAGCACTTGATTAAACCTGGATTCGAAATACTCAGTTCGGTGTTCCAAATTTAAAATTTGCGGGATTCAAAGCATTACTTGCTAGGCGTTGTCGCCAATGTCTTCGAGACGTCAAAAAAATCAAGATCATCGAGGGTCCGCCACGATTAAGTAACACATTAGATGTAATACTTTTTGACTTTGTTTAAAATATAATTATCTCAAGTCGCATATGTTTTAACACGCCTTACAGGTGTCGTATGTCGTATACAGAAATATATTGAAATATTTCACCAAGAGATGAGCAATCGTCAGAAAGGGTAACGTTATAAATTCGTGCAAAATGAAAAACATGAATTTTGCAACAATGCAAGATGATACTTGTGTACGCGCATGCATCCATGCGTCCCATTAGTATGTATGAAAACACGCAAACCTAAGCTTAAGAATTTACTGTTATATCAGCGTGAGACAAAACCATGTCCGCCAATATTCCGGTAGTCAAGTATGTAATTTATTTTGCCCTTAACCTCCCTTCACAATTTATTTTGCTCGTGGCTATAGAGATTGACTCGGTGGTTTCCTCGCCGATATTTTAAAGTTGAAACACAACATAAATATCTCGCTCGTACTAACGCAAAATCAACCTGGGCCATACGAATGACTTACTGATAAAGATGAAAAATGACATGCGGTTTCGACTTGAAATTCAGAGACCCTTGTTGTTATCCTTTATTGATCTTATACACATAAGCTAACCAGATATTTGATCAATGTATTTGGCTGTGCACCGTATTGGGTTCTTGGTTTTTCTACACTCAAAATTAGAATCAGTGGAAAACCACTTGTTTGCAATGAAAACTACTGGTTGTTTTAGTGAAATAAGTGTGTGGCGAATTATATATTGTTTTTTTTTTAATTTAGTGAAATAATTATGAGAAATAAGCATATTTATGATTTCACTGTTTAATATTTTGCAATTTAAAGTAATGTAAAAAAAGGTAAATAAGAATTTGTGGTGCCCAGGACTTGACCACACATTATCCCGCTTCCAGACCGTTACCTAACCAATCGAACCACCAAGCCAGCGTTGGCATCTGGGAATTTGGGAGGAGGGGTGGATGTATGTAATATTTTTTTTTATCGAAAATATGTAGCTTTAAATTTTATACACTTTTTTTTAGTTTAATTGGTAACATAAGGATTGTTAAAACAAAGAGTACGTATGCATGCACTCACTTTACCACATTTAATGCAGCTTAAACCTTCAAACCGAGTGCTATGATGATTACGAGAAAACAAAATGAAAGACGTAAAAACGAAATGAAAGACTGAATGTTCATGTTGCCTCGTAAAATGGTATTATAAGAAACGAAAATCACATTAAAAATGTATTTGTTATGGAGTTTATTAGTTTACGTGTTATTTCATTTGATACGCCTTGTTTAACTAATCCATCCGTCAAAAAACAAATCACTGAAAAACAGCGAATGAAATGGTTGATGAATCAGTGGAAAATTTCACGGTATAAATAAGAGAGAAAAAAAAAGGCATCCCCCCCCCCCCTTAAACAGTAAAATTGACTGAAGTGACTGTTGTATAAGACAGGTGCTGTTAANCCCCCCCCCCCCCCTTAAACAGTAAAATTGACTGAAGTGACTGTTGTATAAGACAGGTGCTGTTAACTGATTTAAATAGCGAAATTTTCACTTTGAGGCATAGTTTGTTTATATATTTTTTTTTAAATTCCGAAAGTACCCCGAAATACAGCAGCACAGACATAACGAATGAACTATGAAATCGTATTCACTTCACAATGTTGATTTCACCCAATTTTGGCAGAATAAATATTGTGACGTAATTACAAGTTCCTAGTTCAGTCGTTATTACTCTACTGTTGTGTAAGGCCACTAGCTAATTGCGTATAGCGGTACCTTCAGAATTTTTTTTTTAACATACGCTAGAAAAACCAAGAACCCTTATTTTGGGAATGTTCACCTTAAGGAACTGAAGAAGTTAATGCTGTAGTCTGGAATGAAGACAGAAAATCACCCCTGTTGCAGTCGATTGGAACAGAACCCATGACCTCCTGAATGCGAATAAAGTATGTTACCGCATGACAAATACGATCGGTATTCGGACAGTCCTCCGTATCAGGGAACAGAAAAAAATTCAAATAGTTTCCTTTCAGGGATGCATTGCATTATGTTCAGTGGTTCTGCAACCTATGAATACTTTCGGTACGGATGTTGGGAACACATGTGTCAACTCTCACGAACGAAGTCGCATTGATTCAACGGGAGGGTCTTATTTGGGTGGTTGAGGAGGGGGAGAGAGGGTTGAAGCGCACAGTTGTTATGGCGTAAGTTTTGCAGTAAAAGATTTTATAACCACAAGGGAACGTGTCCTGAAAATAACTCGTACCCGCATTTTTTTATGCAGTGCTGTGCGGCGTGCAGTTAACAGGAACAGTACCGCTGTTATTAATGCAGCTACGATTATTAGTATTAATCAAGAACAATACTCGTCGAACTTTATTTTGTCGGAATAAAATCTTTACTAATCATCATAATTTAATCAATAGTTAAACGAAGATTTGGTTAGTCTTCATAGTTAGCTAGGTCACCATTTTCTGGAACTTCCGGCCCCGTCTGGCCTATACTTCAGCAGTAGCACGGGAAACAGTTGAGATGAGGATTTGGGTGGCTCTTAACAACGAGGTCTTGAGAACCGATGAGGATGAAATAAGGCGAGAACAGAGCAGCGCTTGAATGCAAGGGTGGGATAAACGGGAGATTCCCGAGAAAACCCGCCGGCCAACGGCATCGTCCGGCACGATACCCACTTGCGAAAATCTGGAGTTATACGCCCCGGGAATTGCACCCGGTTCGCCTTGGTAGGAGACGAGTAGTCTAACCGCTCAGCCACCGCGACCCCCATGGGAAACAGTTTACACGCCATTATCCGGAAATTATTAAATATTTCTCACAACCATTTTTTCATTTTGTCGTTTAGGTTTGCTATTTTTAATTTTTGCTGATGTCTGAATTTCTTTCCTGCCGATGATTTGAAGAATCTCTTTTTCAGCATTTTCTATCTTACATTTCGTCAATATCCAGTTTTCACGTCCCTAAATAAATTAGAGAACTGCTATAGTGTTATAATTCTTCTTTTCTAACGGCTCTTCTTACGACACAAAATATACTCGCAACCTAAAAATATTTCATTTCTTGTATAATTTAATTTTCTACTATAATTTCAGCAAGTACATGTTAGATACCTCGCATGAAAAATATTTTTCTCTTCGTGGAGTATATGTTTAATTATCACCGAGAAAACGGTTTTAAAGAATAAAACAAAGCTTGTTTGGTACAACCAAATTAATTGCATCAATGGAAGCAATTCAATAATTTGATGCTAAACACAAATTATAATTTTTGTCGCTCTTATCTCGTGGCTCCAAACTGTAAAATTTAATTAGTTAAATTAAAGATTTGTTTGGCTATACGTACATTAAACAGTTTCGGTTATTTAAAAAAAATGAAAGCACGACCGAGATCCGAACCCGAACGCTATGCCCTAGCAACTTCAGCTTAAATTACTACTAACGAAATGGGAAATGTTTTAAAGTAAATGCAGTTAAAATACGAATGTAAATAAGTATTTGAAGTTCTATAGCTTTACTTTCAGTTTTCTGTCGAAGTTATTTTATTGAGGTTTATATACCATTAATAATAATGAATAAATTCACTAACACACTGTTGCCAAGCAAATATATACAGTTGAGTCAACTAAATATTTTGTTGGCAGTCTCATTCTTTTTTGGCCCAACATAGAGATTTTGTGTATTCAAGTGTGTATTTTGTTAGACGAACCAAATGAATTTGGTTATTCAATGAGGTTATCATTTTCAAGTTTTGTTTACTCAATGAAATATTTTGTTGGGGATACTAAATATACGTTTGGATATATACATAGAAGTATTTTGTTGGCTGGGACAAACCTTTCTCTCAAAGCATACGTGTTTGATAGTTTGTTTAAGAAATATACGTGCGTTCATAAATCGTCTTATAAGCTACTAATAATGACTTCTGCGTAGGAAATAAAGTGTATTTAGGGCATTGTCACTAATGTTTAATTTACTCTAAGTCTTATACAAAGAATTATTTTTAGCCACAGTTAAAAACGCGGTGAGGTTATTCTTTAGGCAGAATGATAAAAACATGACTGATACTTGAAGTGGTTAATAATTGTGATATTCCATCTTAATGAAAAACAGTATTTGAAATGATTTTATTGAAATATTAGACAGTATTTGTACTGAAACATCAAATACCTGAGGTGGTGATTTCCATAACTGTGAACCCAAATCTGTGAAAATACGGTGGGTAATATCACCCCCATAAATAAATAAAATATACATTGACATGAAGTTGTCGTATCGTATTAGAACCCTAGACTAATGTGAACATTTCTAGGTCTGCTGAATATTAATTACTACTATTAAATTAGCAAGCAAGTTTGCTTCGACGAAATACTTTATGATGATGGCTTTTCGAGAAAACAGCTAAAACATTTGCAAGGCTGCAGCTGTTCGCCTCTCAGATCGGCAACGTCATAAGGAGAGGCAGGGGGAGGTTGCGTATTATTATGTTCATAATAAGAAAAAATGTTACCCACCAAATTTTAAAAATTTTGAGGAAATGAAAAAAATTGTTATTCTCTTTAGGAATTGTTTGTTGTTCGTGACAGAATGTTTATGGTAATATAAAATATGACATTTGAATGTCTCGATTTTCATGGAAGCGTATCTCCCTTACAAGTCGGGGTAGATCATCAAACGTATAAAGTTTTCTATTACATCTGTATTTTTCTTTCAACTAATCCTCTTCAGTCTTCGTACTTTATACTGCTAACTGCAACACTCCCCTTTGTGCTATGCTTTGTTTTCGTCTAATCGATTACAATTTTCTTTTTTTTTCTGACAATTCCAATTTTTTCATTCCACATCTTTTAGTTAATTTCACTGCAAATTTTTCATAGCTTCGTTATAGGGCTTCTCTTTATTGTTTTTCAGTCTCCACTTCTTTCCTCTCTCTTTTGGCGTATCTCGTAAAATTTCACCCGGTCCAGCATTCAGTGATTAAAAATATAATAATATTACACGGATTCGTTTCGCCGCATTCTTTTAAGTTTTTTTCTGGGCTACTTGCAGGCTTCAAACATACACATGTGAAGTCACCTCTCAAGATATCCTCGGCTCACTCCGGCATAACACCAGTTGCCTCGTCCTACAGCTAATAACAATAACGCCACAAAATGGAAGTCGCTTTTCCATTTGCGACCGCCACCATATTCGCTCCGTCTCGCCTCCAGCTGCATACCCGCAGAGCCGGCGGGTTTCTTTATGTAAAGGGGAGGTTGATGTACAGATGGGGGAATAGGGGGTAGGTGTTGCTCTGCTTCTCGTGCCAGTGCAGACCTTCTCGCCCACCCTCCCGGGCCACTCTGTAGCTCGGAGCCTGCGAAGATACTTACTAATTATCTTGAGGCGGCAGAAAGTCGAGAGCGAGACAGGGTTGTTGGGATGAGGGGTAACTGTTTCACACCCCCTTCCCCTCCTTCCACCAGAGCTCTGAAGCCTATCGCTTTTCTCCCAGCGAGCTCCTCAAGAGCGGGCGATGGGGAGGAAGTAATAGGGTTCATGGTTGGAGGGGTGAGGGTGGTAGTAATTTACAAAGTACACACCGTCGCACTCCAGACGTTACAAGCACAATGCTGGTCTCCTCGCCCCGCCACCCCCCGCCAGACACACCACCACGCGAACGCGCGATGAGATATGGACGAGGTGTAAATTGGTCCCACAAACACCGCTGCGCCAAGGTCATGACTTGCACGCGACGGGGTGACGTCACTGGCCGCTCGGACACGCGTGCGGAAAAAAATCTGTCGGAATTACGTGCGCCACGCTCGGAAAAGCGATATGAACACTTACGAGTGGAGTGGAGAGTGGAGTGGAGAGATTTGGGTGGCTCTCAACATCGAGGTCTTGATAGCCGATGAGGGTGACACGAGGTTGGTATGGAGAAGTGCCGGAATGCAAGGGCGAGGGAAACGGGAGATCCCCAAGGAAACCCGCCGACTAGCGGCATCGTCCGGCACGATTCCCACATACAAAAATCCGGGAGCAACCCCGCCGGGAATGGAACCCGATTTGCCTGTACGGAAGCCAAGTAGTCTGACCACTACACCACCGCGGTCCCAACCAATATCAGTGAACAATACTAATTGTTATCTTGTTTTCCCGGCAAACTCTCTCAAAATTATTTGTAAATTGAATTAGGGTATTTTTAATTATTCTGCATATTATTTTCAGCACTGCCATATTCATACAAAATATATATTATTATATTTCTGCATACTAGTTGATTTTTTTATGGAAACTACTGCCCAAAACGTTTCAACGCAGACACCAGTGAAAGGGGCGCAGATAATTTTCTGGAACGAACCAATACCGACAACCATCAAGAAGCGAGTGGCCAATCTCAAAGAAAAATTAAGGAATACTTCAAGATAGGTCAAGCGTAATTGTGACGTCTGGGAAGGTGGATCTAACGTCAGAAACTCACATTAAAACAAACTAAATAGTTTTTCAGTAACAGTATAAATGCACGGTGGCGGCATTGAAGTAATATCAATAAGTTACTTAGGCAGCGTTGCTTGAACAGTGATGAAGCGCTAATATAACACTGAGACAGTGATAAGTGGTGTCAACGTAGATTTTTTTTTTTATTTCTTGTAAAATAAGATCAGAGTACGACACGAATAAGAAAAAATTCTATAAAATTTGCAAATAACTAATTACCGTTCTGCAGTTAAATGGTACTTAACAATGAATGCCTGCCTTTGAAGAATGTTGTAATACATTAATTGGTATCGGGACTGTCTCTCAGGTTCTTTCTTGGCAATGTCAGTTGCGCCATTACTACCGGTCCTCGGAGGTACGGGACAACGTTCTCTCTACCAACCAGATGGCCGTATGTTCGAATCCTACAGCAACCACAGGCAGTACGTACTGCTTTTAAACTAAGTAGCGCGACTACGTAGATGAAGCTCAAACATTGGCTAACAGAGACACAATTTAAGATGCACTGAATAATACTGAGTGGATCTGTTTACGAGCCTAATCAAAGAAATATTTCACTTTTTGAAGCACCTGCGTTTTGTACTGTAACAGGCTGCATATATTTTCCACGTGCTCCAAGATGAAACAATGGTTTTCGGGGTGTTTTTTGTGAGAAAACTTTGCTAAAATAACCTTAATGGCGAAGTGGAGCAAGGTTCACGGCTAAATCTTGCCATGCGCTAGTTCAATGACTTCCATGTCGATTTTATTTAATTTCAGCAGGCTTTCTTTAGTCTGAGGTGTGGTACCACGACCACCTTACAGGTGCTGCTGGCCAGAGAGTCACGTGATGTTTATTCATCACATACATGGTGGGAAGGCTTGCTGCTTCCCCTCGACCACCCATTTGAGACTGTTGGTGGTCTTTGTGGGACTTGAAGCATAGAGGTAACGAGGCATATGACGTGCAAGTTAGTATCGCCCTTGGCTGCGCCTTGCCTCTGCGATCCGAGCACGCATGCGCAGACGCCACTTCCTCACTTAATGTGTGGGGCCGCGGTGGTGCAGCGTCTAGAGCGCTCGCCTTCCACAAAGGCGAACCGGCTTCGATTCCCTGCGGGATCACTCCCTGTTTTCACACTTTCGAACAGTGCCGGACAATGCCGTTGGTCAGCTTTTTTTTTTTTCGGGCATCTACCGTTTCCCTCACACTTGCATTACGAACGCTGTTCCATATCCACCACGTTCCACCCTCACCGATTCTCAAGACCTCAAAGTTAAAGAGTCGTCCTAACGTCTCAACTCACGTGATGCGCTCGCCTGCTTGAGGTCGAGTGCATGGGAGCTATAATACTGGTCACTCTGCAACCACCAGTACACCTAAACGTCACCAGGACTTTGAATTAAAAAAACTATGATCTTAAGCCATTTCCATTATTTAATTTAATTATGTAAAAACAGACTTTACGGATAACATAGAATATTGTTCACCGAAGACATTATTTTCTTACTAATTTTTTAAAAACTGCTTCGAACCCATTAATTTAAAAAGAAATTCTTCTATCCCTAACGATGTAAACAAAATTTCGAAACAAAATATGCTCTTAATAACAAGAGGGTAATTTCCTGAAGGGTTGTTCATGAAGTTATTACAAAGCATCTGTAAAAAATTTTTAACAATTCAATCTGGATGCAAGTAACGTGAGCCGTGTATACACAACGCTGAAGCAGGCAAGTGCACGGCGCTAACAACGCACACACGAGTAATCGTATCAAAAAACCGGTCATAAGTGGAAATCATAAAGATCGTCAAAACTCCCCTGCAATGGAATTTTTTTAGAGCTAAGTGGTTGGCACACTAGATAACAGCCGTAAAATGCTCCCGCGCTCTGCTCATTTGCGTCACTGCCAGTCTGAACGTGTCGTTGCGTGAACTGTATGTTATTAGCTGTTGGCGTTTCACTTAATTACTCACATTTCTGCAGTGAATTTTATTAGTTTTTGGTGTTGTTTGGAACAAAAGTTTTTTTGGAAATGGAAGAAGAGGGTATGTAACTTATTTTAATCATTATTTAATTAGTTAGCTTTAAAAATAAAAACAAATACTGCACTAAGAATGTAATGCCTAACAAAGTCTCACATTTTACTTCATAAAAATATTAAATAGCGTTTTTGTTTATGTGTCGGAGGTTGTCGGGCAATGGTTGTTATAGATATGTGAAGCTAAGACTATCCACAAAATAATTCCATTAAAAACCGGTCCGCATGCTTCCGCTTTTTTGAACACCATTACACTAAAGACATTGAGTAAATAAATCAATATTTTTAAATCTTAACATTTCGTAGCTTTTCTTCCAGATTCTTCAGAGGTGGTCATGGAATTGACAAAAAAAGAATTATATGTGACAATGCCAAAGGTCAAAAATCGACAAAAAGATGGCGTTTTTGCACGAATACCTTAAAAAAATTAACAATTGCCTAGATAATGAAAATGTTTTAGGTCATGCCTTGAAGAATTTTAGAAGTGATTTTAAGAAGAAATGGGTTGCTGCCTAATACGAAGAAGATAGTTTTGTGTCAATAAACAAAAAATGGATCGCATGTCCCACAAAATTGCCTACTTGGGCTAAGCAAAAACGAGGTAGACCATCAAAGGCATTTGAGGAATTGACTGAACGTAGTAAGTGTCGTAAGACAAAGGAATTGCAGGTACAAGTATCTACCGAACAGTTGACCTATGCTGCTCAGGTGAGTCAACGTATGTCTTGTAATACAGACGCGTCAAACATAATAAAGGCAGTTACAATCTCACCAACAAGAGAACAGTGCAATAAAGACGTCATCAACCGACCTTTATTACGTTCAGACCCATTATTGAGTTGTAACAAGTCAAGGTAACATAAAGAAAGTAAGCCTTTCTCAAGAGAGGCCATTGGCATGCTGATCTCAAGTGCTACGGCTGTGCGCGATAATGATAACGACATGGAGGAAGAAGAGGACTAGTATTTAGATTTAATATATATAATATTCACCAGATCCTGCATTTTTACTGTGTTATCATTCAAACAAAACCCATAAAATATTTTTGTCCTGTTTTTTTTTATACAAATACTCCTATGTGCAACGTGAGAAACTGAGACATTTATGTCACAAAGACTTCCACCTTTTTGTCACTCTGACTGCACGGACAGGAGAAGGAAAGGGAGTTTGAGTCTCTTATTAATTTTAAAGGCGGACTTACAATGTGTTAAAAGAACCTTGGAAATAAAGAAGTCTAGAAGAAAAGAAAACAAGAAACTAAGAATGTGAGCTGTAGTATCGCAAGAGTAATTTCAGCCAGTCTGTGGGGCTTCCACAATTAACCACAGCCCGCAACTAGCCTAACTGGAGTCTTCTCGGGTGTTTCCCTCACAGCATATGCAAGGGTACTGGAAGTAAAGAGCAGTGCTTTGTATTTCAAACAACTAAGTGAATCTTATGGCAAAACCTGCAAGGGTCCAGTGTAAGCGGCAAGGAGATGGCCATAGTCTGGCTCCACTCTCTTCTCTGCGACCAAATTTTGGTCAAATGTAATTTACACAAATACGTAGAATAATATAATCTGATATTAAGTAAACATATCAATACGTTATGTGTACGAAATGAAAATGCGCAAATCAAATTTCAGTCAAATACTGATTCAAAACATTAATAAAATTACGCTCACAGTGATAATAAATACCCTGTAAATTTTTTTACTAATATAACATAGACAATTTTCTAAATAATTACGCAAACAGAGCTGCAGTAGACTGAAAAAAGGGGGAACCAACAATTATTCTAAAATATTTATCAGACAATTAAAATCTAATCCAGAATGGGAATCTTCACTGGATGCCTATAGTTTAAGCTGTAGAGTACAACTCAATTTTGGCATTTTAAATTATTGACGAATTATTTCATCACTGGCCATACGAGTATGTTTACAGTTTGCGTAAAGAACAGAACTTTCCAGTTACAAACAACGCAATTTCGCAATACAAAATATTATCAAACGGTGCAACATTTACTCCAAATTCTTAAGTATTTTTTCCGACTTTATAGTGGCCTCGTCTCGTAAGTAGAAAAAAAACGTTTCAGCACTAGCAACGTGGTGCAAGATTATGAATGGGCGACGCACTAACAGGTATTTAGCCTTAAAACCTGGCCATAAATCAAAATTGTAAACCTTATGGATGTGGCTAACCTTCGGTCTCAAAACAGGTAGTTAGTATCGCCTCCACCTGGTACCAATACCACCCTCGCAGTGCCCAACGCTTGGCCGTGCTCGTAGTCGGATCATAGCCTTTGTTTGATACGCACGTCTCTGTTCTCGGCACTCTATTTTTAATCAACTTTTCGTTATTATTTAAAATACTTTTCCAAGTGATTTTAGTGAAAAAACTATCATGTAAATTGAAGGAGAAGGTATGTACATCACAATGAAGCAATTTATAAGTGTCATTTCGCCAGATTATTGCCTTTTACCTAAAGTAAACCTTAACCCCCTAACATGCGTGTTATTTTTACAAGTATTTTACGAAATTTAGTGATATCAAAGGTGTTGTACTCATTTGTACTAAACAATGATTATAAAGTATTAAACTCTTAACCTTCTTCTATCATTCTCACGCGAAAAAATTCCCCCGAATATTCACATTATTTTTTAACGATTTTTTTTTTCTTTTGCTTGTTCTAATAAAACCTTAAAAATAATGTTGGTCTCGTTATTTGTTATTCGACCACGCCAAATCGGCTAGATAGACTTAGATGAAATTTAACACGTACATATCCCATATTGACCTGCATTTTTTTTTGTTCCCGAAAACCAGTGTAGTTTACCAGGGAGAAATATAGAACTACTTGAATGTGGGCAAAATCTTGTAATTCTATTTGCTTACCTTTTATGCATTTTTTGTTCTAGGTTCCGAAGATTTCTTCATTACCATGCCTTCATCCCCGCGGTATTGCAGGCCAATTAGAATCCGATTTCTTAAAGAAAACACTGATGTTACCAATGAAGAAATTAAATATGTCGAAGACCAAGCGAACAATCTTCAAAAAACCAAAATCGAGGACAAACAAGTTTTTATTGAACATACTTTACTGCTCACTATGGTTGACGGAAAAGTCTGCAACGCGGCCACTCATACAGCCTCGACAATGCGGTGCTACATTTGCGGCAAAACATCAAACACATTTAATGATTTGACAATGAATAAGCCCGAAAACCCCGAGACATTCAAATTTGGTTTATCAGTTCTTCATGCCAGAATACGATTTTTTGAATTCATTTTGCATTTATCGTACAAAATAAAGGCAGAAGTGCATAAAGGCCGCATTTCGATGGCAGATGACAAGAAGAAGATAGCAGATGCGAAGGTAGCAATCCAAAAAGAATTCAAAGACAAACTGGGATTGCTCGTGGACGTGCCAAAAGCAGGATTCGGCAACACGAATGATGGCAACACGTCTCGTCGATTTTTCGCTGATCCCGAGATGGCTGCCTTGCTAACAGGAGTAGACCAAGAGCTAATCCATAGATTAAAAATAGTTTAAGAAGTGTTTTCCTCGGGTTTCCAAATAGATGTAGATAAATTTTCGGAATACGCAGTTGATACTGCTAAACACTATGTCAACAATTATAATTGGCAGCCAATGTCACCGACATTACATAAAATATTAACACACGCGCCCAGTGTCATCTCACATTCTATTTTACCGATTGGGCAACTATCAGAAGAAGCCACAGAAGCCAGGAACAAGCACTTTTGCCAATACCGACAAAATTACTCTCGGAAATTTTTCAGAAAAGTCTGCAATCAAGGCATACTTAACAGGCTTTTGTTGACATCAGACCCGTATATAACAAGCATGCGTCCTAATTCCAAGAAACCTAAGCAAGCATTCTCCAAACATGCAATATAATGGTTAAAACCAAGCCAATTCTCTGCATCAAGTGATTCAGAGCATAATAATGAAGATGAGGAGGAAAGTGATGACGATGAGGAGGAAAGTGAGGGTCTTTTGTAAATTTCAATTTATTGTATTATTTTTGTATTGTGTTACTTTTCATTATTTTTTACAACTAAATAAACCAGTAACATTATCTATTTTTTTATTAAAAAATATATGTCTGTCCCCTAACCTCTCTAAAATGTTTTTTTTAATCATGTTAGAGTGACAAACTACTACGATACAAATTTTCTATAAAATATAACATAAAAATGTTTTTGGCCAGGTATTTAGGCTTAATACCCCTTAGTGCGACGCGTAGTGTTGCTAGTTCATACAAATTAGTGGAAAATACAGCCAATGATAATTTAACCTGAAAAGACTAGACTTTCAGATTGAAAATCTTGCTGTTGAAGAGTTTTTTTCGTACTTGTGCACGCGGTTGTGACTACGCGAAGGCATGGACTATTACAGCGCCGCTCGCCTTTCTCGTACTGAAACGCATATCTACAACGTCGTCTTCCTCTGCGCTGCCATCCTGCGCACTTGAACAGTACTGCTAGTCTGCGCACGGAGTCCCCCCTACACCGCTCTCGCGACAAACTAAGAAGTTACACCGTAACGCCAGCTTGGGCGGGCGTCTCGCTTAGGATAGCGAAAAGCACCAAGTAAAGAGAATGTGGAAAAACTGGCCGTTGGTGTTACGCGCAACACGTTTACGTGGCGAAAGTTGACACGCGGCTTGCATTTTAAAAATGTAGATATATATATATATATATATATATATATTCCCCCCCAGGAAACGCTACGCGTTTTGATGTCTCATGACGTTACTCCACTGTTCAATGCCATTCCTGATTCTCAACAACCTCCCAAACTTTTCCGCTCTCTACTTGGAAAGCAGGCCTTTTCGAGCAGGCCACGAATAACTGATTTTATTTAAAAGGCAATCCGTAAGCGGCGGTTATCTACGGCAAATTTGAACTGCAATCAACAGCTGATGCTATCTGAGTGTGTTTCTTTGGTATCTTTGACCCTATTATAATATTGTATAATCACGCAGTATGCCGTCACTCGCATTGTGCGTGTTAAGTATAGTGAAATCCCAATGAGAAAATAATGCGAGTCGGGAGAGTGCATTGCTGCTGCACGAATGGGTGGGATTGTTCAATTCAATAGTGACAGCGGTCGAAAGCGGTTGGGTGTGAGAGCTCCGCGTGTGCATATTACATGCTGGAAAAACGTAGGCGGCGCAGCACGGGAATCGAGCCCAGATCGCTGTGCTGAGGCCCGTTTACAACGGAGCAAACACAAGCGAACACGTGCGAACGAACATAAGCGAACCATTCTCGCATGTTCGCCCTGGTGTAAACGAGACGCGAACATCGAACATGAGCCAACACGGATATCCTTTGGCGACTCTATGAAAGACCGACAAGGAACGGATCATCAGTGAATGCGAACATAACCTGAACAAACACGGACTATGGGCGTTTGTTTACGTTCGCATGCTGTTTGCACCCGCCCTGAGAAGGCTCGATTCGTTGATGTTAAATCGCAAGTGTTAATTTCTGTTGGCTCTGGTGTACAAGGCTTTCGAAGGTGTGCGAGCTCACCACTTGGCCATTTTAAACTGCTGCGGGCTGGATTTTAGTAATCTGGACGTGTCTGTGTGAAAACCTTCTGGACAGTATTTCACAGCTTCAAATGACAAGCGAAGACAAATTTCATATGCACGACTCGAAAACTCTCCAGAACCAGCACAGAGCTCGGCGAACGAAACGAGAAATAGAATGGAAGCATAGTAACTGCAGTAAATACTCTACGTGGTGCGATGTTATTTACTCATTTCGGAGAAATGAAGCAGCGTTTCCATTACCGGTGCAGGATTCCGTAATCCCACCTCCATTTTCCTCCGCTTCATAAATCAGTTGTGCTATTCTCGTAAACAACAGTACCAACACGAATATTACTCCCAACGTCGCATTCGCCAGAACCCCCTGCGCAATAACAATACGGCGCGTGCAGCGTCTTCGTACATGAGAGATATCATCGCGCGAACTTTCGTTGTACCAGAAGCTCACTTCACAGCTTTCTGAACTTGGCTGCGTGGCTGCCACCCTTAGTTTCCAGCGGTGAAGTGGGGGGAGCGGGGTTAAAAAGTTCAACGTGGGATACCGCACAAGGGCTTTCAACAAAATTAGTATTTCACATCTCCTCTCCTTCTTACCCACTCCACTTCTACCCCCACACACCCCTTCTAGTAAAGGCCCGAGAATCACCATAACACCGAGTTTATTATTTTCAAACAGACCCCTGTGTACGCCTGGGGGGAAGGGAAGTGTTGATAATGAGAGGTCAGCGCGTATGAAAGAGAAGTAGGCGCAGAGGGAAGGGAGGAGGGCTATTTCCAGTCGTAAATGATTATGGCGACCGTCACGCATGGGTTGCAATAGCGAAAGAATTATTATGATTTGCTGCTGGGTTTAGGGGGAGATGTTCTCCAAGTAAGCCTACATGATGAGAACGCTTTCGCATGGAAGGTACCAGTTTGGCTCAACGGTGCCTTGGCTGTGAAAGTACAAAATTCGTTACGAATGTCATAGGTGTTTTGCAGCAGAAGACATTAAACACGCCACATCACTTATTTCCTACACTAAGAATGTAACTATATTTTGTAATACGAACTTTTATTCATAACTGAGTAAGATAATAATTAATAAATGCGTTCACTTGGTCTCGAAAGAGCAACTGAATATAAATAGCACAAAGATAAAAATGCATGACAAATCCTGTAACTGACAAGTGGTTCGTATACAATAAGTAATACAAATATATGCCAAAACCTTAAAGGAAAATTTCTAACATTTAGACGATGAAAACTTGTTACATGAGTGCAGTTAATATCCTTGTTAGAGATCCACTTCCACAAATAACTTTATATCGTAAGGAACACGGTTAGGGTTAGTTTTGAGTCCAATGACATTACAGCTATCGTTGACATTGTACACGACACAACATACCGAAACACTAAGCACGGCAGCTATGTTGGCATTCCACATTAGCCCAACCCTTTAATGTAAAAAGTGATCAGGAAGGGGAGTTGTAACGAAGAAACGAAGCGTTTCCGAAATTATAATCGTATATAACATGTTTCCATCCTCTAGATATCATGGGATACTAGCAGAACTACCCGCCGTTGCCCGGTTATGTGAGGGCAATGAGATACACACGACTCCGTTTTAGGGGGTTTAGGGGTCTCGGGCTCAATGGGAGCTGGAAAATATTTCGGCCTACACAGTATATTTGAAGTTAAATACTGAAGGGCAGCCCTGCCAAACGGTTTGGAATTGCATTGAGGACGGACATACATAAAATAAAAAAATATATATATGTGTGTATGCATATATATAAATATATATGTATACACCTCACGATTACGACGCACATTTTGGTTACATTATGTTGACGCATTCTGCGTCCCTATATTTAATTCGTCAGAACAAACGCTCTGGCGAAGCTCGCAGGCGGACGACCGCAATAAGGATTAAGGGTTTTGTGGACGTGCCGGAAGAGTGACGCCAGGAGCCTCGCAGCTGCAAAGGCGTGCTACCAAAGGTTTCTGCACGTGCAACTGTTCCTGCACGTGCAGACGACATCCGGAGACAACAGAAGGCACCAGGGTGCGGACACAGCTGCATTTTGCAGCTGCCCAAGGGACACCGAGATCCCACCACCAGTGACATCTGTCCCGGGCTTGTATCGCAATAAACCATGAGCGCTTTTAGCGGGCGTGCTGGGGAGAATAACGACACAATATTCGGAGGCATAAGTGCGCCGAACCAAAGAGACCACCCAAGAGTTCCCGCACATGCAGAACGGAACAATAAACTTCCAGGCCAGAATCAAGGGGCGACGCCAGGCCGGCTGCGGACCACAGGAGCAGCGGCCACGTGTTTTATGACCCAGGGGGACGACAAGCACCCCGGACCACGTGCAGAGATGGGGGAAGTTGATTATGGTGATGGACGCTACAAAACCACACGAAGGAGGGAGGAACAGGGCAGTCAGTTGAGAGATGTCGAGTCAGTCAGTCGGGGGACCTGAAGCGAAGCGTCCGGGTCGGAGCCGGACGAAGCCAGTGCGATGAACGAGTCAGTCAGTCAGTCGTGGATCGAGCAGTCAGTCAGTCAGTCAGTCGGAGTCAGTCGAGGATCGAGAATGCATCACGACGTCAACCTCAGTCAGAGGCCATCAAGCGGGACGTGCGGCGGGAAGAACCTAGAGAAAAGTCAGTCAGACTTCGTCAAACGCAGAGTACTGCGTGGACCCGAGAAAGAGGAACTTCGAGGTCAGGCGCCGAGACGCTCACCCAGTGCAAGAGCAGTTTCAAGTCGCCAGCCGAGGGAAGACAGCGCAGCAGTGTCTGATAAGTAGTTCTACACCAAGTGTTAAGAATCTCCCCCCCTCCCCGCCTCCCCACGACGCCAATCGCGGCGTCAAACCATACGTAGCCTACATAGAAAAAGGGGAGGGGAGTTTGTCTCGTGAGTTCATGTACCAGTTAACCTGTTCAAGCAACAATAAAACTCGATTATGTGAACTCGCAAATAAAGTGTAATTTATTAGTAAATTGGACCTAGAGACAGCAGTATCGACGTATCCCTACGCCCTATCACTGAGGGCTAGCATCAAGTGCTGGCGCCTCACGCAGCAGAGCAGATTCAATACCTACTTCCAAACTTCAGCATTTGGCAGGTTTCAATGTATACTATAAAACGAAACCAAAACACTGAGTTTTTACTGTTTTATAATACACTGCGTAAGAAGGTTGTGGTGCCACAGAAGGTGTCAGAAACAACACTTCAAGCTATTTTTAGCAATTGTTAACACACGAATCAACCAAACACGCTGAAAATTGTGTAATTAGCCTCGCATTTCTATCAGAATAGTTCGATATCTACACAATGAGGTGTTAACATAAGTGAAACCCACGATGTGATAGCATTCATGATCGAACCATCGATCTCCAAGTTGGCCGTCTGGTATGAGACGTGGTTACAGTTCAGTGCCTCCTCGTGCAGCTGATGGAGAAGTTGAGGCGCATGTCGACGTGGCCTTTTGAGGGGGTAGCATTCCTTCCATGTTGGAATTATTTTTTCTTCTTAAAAATATTCATGATCAAAATTTATGACCGGACATTAAAAATCAAAGCTTGGCATAGCAGAGAACTTCTTCACGGACTTTTATTAAATTTGTACGGTTTCAGTTATATTTGCATTTTCCCTCATGGGACAGAAATTATGATCGATTACACTTACAGATCTGAAACGAATCATGTATAGTCAATTTACGGTTACTTCCAACTTTACTGAAGCCCTGCTTAAGTTCTATTTCCATGATATTCCTCCGCCTCATTCAAACAAAGCTTACCAAGTATATAAAATTACACCAAAGGGACAACGCACCGCATTCGTGCTCACTCAGTGTAACAATATTTTGCATAAGAACTATTTCTTACTAGGCATTGCCAACACGCCTATATCCTCCTTGTTTTTATTAATATATATTTAAATAAAAATAATTTATAAATAAAATTTAAGTAGAAATTACATTTAATTAATAAAAGGTATTTTATGTGAACTCAAGTATAAAACGCTTGTTATATATAGTATATTTAGGAAACAACTAAGAACGTCATACATGAGGTGATTTTTCAAAGGTTAGATTCAAAAAGTGTGAAGAAACCTCGAGTAGACTATAGGAAAAATAAATTGGATTTAGAAATAACTGCTAAGATGTTCCGTATGACATAACAAGCTTGGTTTTTAAAATACTGATTCTGAAAATTAAGTTAAGTAGGATTATACGCAAAATCCAAGACGGCAAGGACAACGCTCGCCTGTTTGCGTATGGCTGCAGAAGTGAAGTCGTCATGTGCGTTCCCAATAGAACAGAGCCCACTGTGTTTTGATTGGCGGGGAGCCAAAAGGGTGAAAGGGACAAAAAAAAAACTAGCAGCATTACTCAGTGTCACCTAAACAAAAAAAAAAAGAAGAAGACGAGAAATGCAAATACTGCAGTCCACGTTGTGGAGGTAGAAGAAGAAATCAAACTATACCGGTGTCGTGTGTTTGTATAGGTTCTTGAAAATTCTAATTACAGTTTGGGTTAGCCCAGTCCTCCCTGCATCGCGGGGGGTTCATTACCATACCGGCTGTCTGCTGCACCCCTTATGGTTCCGCCTCCGCCCGACTGCTCTTCTCTGGAGTCGTGGCAACACTGTGAGTGGAAGGCAAGCGTACGAAGGAAAACTGTGGTTGTGCCAGGCTCTAACACACAGTCTGCTCTACAACTCTCTTAATACACTCCCGTCTACCTGGCGCTTCAACTGCGTTGCAGTGTGTCTCGAGTACTTCTTCCACGAAACTATTAAACGTGCGTCCGATGTGCTGTTCTACGAAAAGAACACACACTTCAGACGAGGACTGTTGAGTGCTTTCTAGACGTCGCGCACATTAGAAACACCTTTTCAGAGTACTCAAAAATTGCTAAAAACTGCTGTCTCAAAGCGCTGTATCTCCAAATGCGCGTCAGATACATATAAAACTACTCGATGGCCCTACAATGAACCTTTCTGCAGACTTTCCACCAATAAAATAATGTCACCGCTGAAAGTCCCATACGTACACGCAGTGCGACGAGAACACTGCACGCCAGTTCAGAGCCTTGCGCTTAGCGGCGATGGGATAATTTATGCGTGTGGCAGTGTCGCCCTTATCGCTCCGCGCTACTCGGTCTCAAACTCGGAAAAAAGCTCTAGGTAGGCGGGAGCCTTAATATACTCACGTGGCTCTTTTTTTTTAACCCGTTCACACGTCAGTTTACTGAAGCAAAGTTTAAAATGTTTTATTGTCTACATCTAGGTTTTATTCAAGACAATTAATTTATATTACAAAATATTTTGTAACACATTTTAATTTTAATGTAATATAAAATTTGTTTACGTTACATAATGTTACTTTTTCTACCACTGCAGTGAATGCCAACCTAAAAAAAATCCTGATAATGTAATCATGGCATGAGGTGGAAATAAACTCTGAATGTTTCTACTTTCATGTATTTTATTTTCCTGCACCTCAACCAAATTAAACTACTAACCAAAACTGTTGGGTACATTTCATTTGATTAGTTTACCTTCTTAGCAGCTACGAAAACAAACGAGGTAATAACACAACCCAACAACTGCAGCCTTAACTTGGTTGTTAAAAACTAATTTTTATTCTCACAATCATGAAATTGGGTGACGGTAAGTATGAGCATGATAATTCTGACACGTGTTCACTACTTATCATTCTACTTGCGTTGCAAACATACTTTATTGTTAATACGCATAGACATGACCTAAATAATAATTTTTATTATTTTGTTATCGGTTTCGACATATGCGGTTGTTTTAGGTCTACTATGACAGCACGCACGTGGTCAGCCACCTTACTTTTGCGAGCGTTATCTTGGAATGTGTATAACTAACGTGGCCATTTTTTCTTCTTCTCAAAACGGGACACTAGTCAGTTTTCATTTGTGAGTAGGTGGATTGAAAAAAAAAAAGATTACATGTTATCAGGATTAATACGTATATTACTTATGTATTTTTTAAAATATTTTTCAGAAGAACAAATTTGCTTTAATATATTAGGCGATGATTTTAAGTAGGAGTATTCTTGACCAAATTGAGCACTGAAGAACTCGATGCGGCGGCAAGATCGGCTCTTCTATGTTTTTCTGATTTTAAATGTTGCTCAATTTCACTGACACCTCCATGTGCCAAACTA
>NQII01000096.1:118239-214441 GCA_002778355.1 Clitarchus hookeri
TGACAACGTTCCGAACTCGAACACGGGATTGTGACCGTAAGAGGGAGGAGGAAGGAAGAGAAGCAGCGTTGTGGCCACAGAGTAGATAAGTACACAGAGGCGAATTGGCGTGGCGATTTATTTGATATGGCTGTACCCATTCGCTGATTGGCTGCCGTCTGGCGAGTATGTTACCAGTTGCTGATTGGCAAACGGCATTCCATAATTTTGCGGGTCACCAGTGACGCCATTTTGCTGGCGAGTACTACTGGATATCACGGAAATAAGCGGTTGTTTCACTCATGTATTCTTAAGAGTGCCGCCTACGTGTCGTTTGAAAATCACGCTGCTCCACCAAACTATTAAAAAGCAATTATAATGTGCTGATCTACGAAAAAAAAAATACTTCAGACGAGTTCTGTTGAGTGCTTTCAAGACGACACGCACATTAGGAACACCATTTCAAAGCAATCCGACATAGTTAAAAACGACTTTTTCAAAGCACTGCGTCTCAAAATGTACACGCCAGATACATACAAAAATATTTAAGCGTCCTGCATTTAACCTTGCCAGAGACTTAACCGGCAATAAAATGATAGGGTCAGCGCTTTAAAGTCCCATAGGTACACGCTGAACGACGAGAACACTACACACCAGTTCAGAGCAGCGGCGTATGGTGAACTGTTGAAGGTAAGCTGTGTTTTGCTCTGTGCTGTACCTAATCATTTGCTAGTTTACTTATCGGCCAATTAAACGCAGTAATGCATTCAACGTCACAGCACGCGTGTAACGGGTGCCTCACCGCTCTCTCGTGAGTGGCCGCAGTACATTCAATCTCTCCCGACTCCACTCTGATTACTGGTTCCTGCAGCGTGCACCGAGCGTGTACAGCACTGAGCAAGCACCAGCTTACCTTGCAACACTTCACCACACNGCGTGCACCGAGCGTGTACAGCACTGAGCAAGCACCAGCTTACCTTGCAACACTTCACCACACGCTTAGTTGCGACGGCGCACTCGATGCGCGTAGAAGTGTCGCCGTTATCGCCGCCGCGCTTCCTTGCCTCAAATGCGGAAGACACGTAGCTCCAGGTAGGCGGGTACTATGTGGTTTGAGGATGTGCGACAGAGGGCGGATAGGGCAGGCGGGGTGGGGTGACTTCGCAGCGGGGCGCGCCTTGTGGGGTCTGCTCGGCTTGACGGCCGGGACCACCTGGGTCGCCGCCTGTCCCACACGCGCACGACATTAGTTTCGGCCGCACATCGCGATTAGCAGCGATACGCTCTCTGGAGGAGCCCGGTGCGACCACAGATGGTCACCCTCTTCACCCCCTCCCACAATACAGATAGGCAACCCTTCTCCCCCCTACCCATGACAGAAATTCCGTCACCGTCCCGCGAGGAGAACAGGCGCGGGACGAGATGAAACACGTCAATGAATCACGATATCTGCCTGGAATATGTCTGCGCGATGGCAATGTTCACTTCAACTTCGGTTGCAAACGTCGCTGAGACGTTACCCACGGGCCTCAGATCTCGAGTAGTTCACGCATGTATGTGCTGACGCAAGTTCGCGTTTAGTTCGTATGTTTCGCCCAACCCTCCCCCACGCTTCCCTATTAACCAGCTGGCAGACAACTGAGTGTTAAAAAGCTATAATTACAACAAAAAAAAATATTATTTCCGAAAAATAAAATTTTCCACTAACTTTGAAAATAATTTAAATTTATTAAATCTAAAATTCCTTTCGAAAAACATGATCGCACCCAGGGAAGACAAGCTTAATACGCCCTCGACAACTATTGCGTCTAACATAAAATAAAATAAGTAACAGACGAGAATTTTTATCGATACTGTTCCTTCTACGCCAGTGGGACTTGATTTGATGTTAATATCTCAATTGGGAATCAAACCTTCGCCACCCAGTTGGAATCCTGGTGAAAAATCGACGCTGGAAATATGTTATCATAGACATACTGTTGTGTTATATCTATATATTCCTGACTGCAAATGCAAATTACCAAATAGACAAAGGAATACCGACACAAGTAGTTTGCGTATACCTCTACAATACGATTCACTAGAATTTCGGTAACTTAAATAACGAGGACACCACCAAACGCTCATGAATTCTCTCATAACATTCCCGTTTACCAACCACTCCATCCCGGTAATCACCTCAACGCAATATCTGTATGGCGTAACAACATTTCTTCAAGAGTACACTTCAGTAATGCCTTTTTAGAACCAATCCTACCTCATACATGGACCATATTATTTTTCCTGCAAAATGTAAACTAGGACAATTCTGTTTCTCTATCGTCCATTACGTGTTGTGTGGTCAAAAACAGACATAATTTGAGAGTATGCATACATTTGCATATACAAAGTGTTTTTTGAAAAACATGTCAAAATTAAAACCATAGCATTTATGGACGGAACAAAAAATCCTAGCAGCAAAATGTAAAAAAAAATTCATCTAGTATTTTTTAATTTAATTTGAAGTCAAGCATAAGAACGCCGGGAGTCCGCAGTTTTGCGTACCTGCGAACGCAACAAGTTGCATGTCACGAAGGCGAACGGAATTGGCGCAATCGTCTACATACGATAATACGTTTCCATCGTAGCTAACATGATTCCGTTCGCCTTCGTGATATGCAACTTGTTGTGCGTGCAGGTAAGTGTAGCTCCAAATTCCCGGCGTTGTTATACCTAACTACGAAATTAAATTTAAAAAATACTAGATGAATGTTCCACACATTTTGCTATAGATGATGTGGTTTAAATTTCAACATGTTATTCAAAAACACCAAATATATATATATATAGCCTGTAGCATCTGATATCTCCAGTGCCGTTGAGGGGTGAAGTGAGACGGAAATAGAGCAACGCTCGTCAGATTGCAATGACGAGGGAACATGAGTACTCCAAGAATATCCACTAACCAACAGCACGTTTTCCACATGCGCAAATCCACTTTTGGTCTTGCCGGGAATCGAGTAATCGAGTGCGGATCGCCTTGATGTGAAAACGGTGCGCTAACTACGTAAACCGTAATCACCGCGGTTCATCGCGTTTAAGAAGAAAATGGGGAAGTATCGAGAAGAAATACAATTCTAGCAGGTACACGCACTTCCTTGCACTCCTTCTTAGAATCGTGAATGATTACTAAATGATGGGTTGCCGTGAGGCAGCCTACTTTACTTGTCTTCAAGAAGTCCCAAGTTTGATTATGGACAAATACTCTACCTGAAATTAAGTAGACACTCTGGTGGAAACATTTATTTCACACTATGTCAGCGCATTTTCACTGACATTAAAAATAATCAAATGCATATGTTTAGTTTGACGGCACATTATAATACATTCACTACAGAGTTTTCTACACTTTGCACTCTCAAAAGTCCATCCAGTGAGTAGATATGACACGTGACACACCACCCACGTGCGATAATGTAGTGTAGAGTCAATATGACGTGTGGTTACCCACGACAGCGACTACACCATGTAAGCAACAATTGGGTTACAAGATATATCATCACGATGTTCGCTGCCACGGAAGTTGTTCCTACGCAAGGCCTGCCACGCACTTCTTATTGGAAGCCACTTACTGTTGTGCGTCACGTACCATTGTCTTGCGGCTGTACACGTGATCAAGACGTAGTGGGTTCGTAGCAAGGGGTGCATAACACGGCAGGCATCTTCGAGCTACCTTCTGTGCTGATGGTCCTAGCCCGCAGGAAAAATGCCCTGAATCTTGTTCTGAGGGTTGCTTATTACTTCGTAACATCCTCATTAGCGTGGTTGTGAGCGCGGGTTTTGGCTCATACTATAATGCGTCGCTTAGCCAAATGTTTGCTGATTTCTGTGACCACGACACTTTGCGTGTTTGATGTTATGGTCAGCGCCGCTGGTATTTGCGAAATTGTTCCCGCTCTGTCTGCAAACATCGGTGGAATTTTCCCTGACGACGACTACGGCATCGGCAAAGAGCGCTACGCCCCGTCGTAACAACACGAAGTTCAATGAGCTCCCATGCAGTTCTTGGGATATGGAGTCCTATTCCTGCACAAAAGCAACACTAAGGTCCTGAATAAGTTCGTGGAGGTACTCGACACCCCGCAGTAAGACGGCCGCGTGCGTCCCGAGACTCCATCATATGAGTTCGGCCTACCTTCAGTCGCCCCAAGATTCATCCTCGCGTAACATCACGAGCCATTGGCGTCAAATACACAACAATTGCACGTCAAGAACGTCACGCTACCCACCTCATTCTGTTCACCCATTACAGCACTACATAACATCTACTCTCTGATCGTGTATATAACATCGTAGTACAGCTTTTGTAGGTGCCACTAAGAACCATAGCATATTATTGATGTTTGCTCACACAAGCACTTTGCATTTCATCACTATTCTGAATTTTTTGTGAATGCGTGTATCTAAGTAAGAAAAAGTGTTGATTAGTATTGCAAAAATTATCGTGAAGTAATTGTTGAACCGGTGGGTTATGTTTCCAGGACTATGGCAACGACAGACAATATTTTCTAAAGTGCGTGTATTTAAAATGCGGGTACAAATGCGTTAATATATTCATATCATGGTGCTAACACCATCCTCGTGACACCCGCTGAAGATGCGTAAATGTTTCAATAAAACTTCAGGAGAGTCGGGCACAGTACTTTGAATATACAAGCAAACAAACGATGCGACAGGCGCGGCGTTGTGGAGATTCCAGGCGTGGAGCGATTCAGTGCTTACCAGAACCACAGCGAGTGGAATGAACGCCGCGGGTGACTAGTTGCCGGCTGTCAGTCAAGGCGTTTACAGCAGTTTCAACGAGGAGTTACATCGGCACCGAGCAGCCCGGCGATTTTTTATCTAGCTGAAGGGGAAAAGAAATGCAGTAGCTATATGGACCGGGAAGAACGTGAGCGATGTATCGGAGCTGGGGGTCGGGCGACACAGGAGATGTTCGCCGCAGTTGTAATCAACGGGGGATATTGGCTCTCGGCGCAGTTGTTCTGCTCTGTTCGGGGCACCTTTTGTCCCGCCAGCCCCAACAATAGCCACCGGGAGGGGGCGATGTCCCACTCGGAGAAAGACGCGGACCCCGACCGTCATCATTTTTCATTGGATAATGGAAGGGCCCTCCAGCCAATCACGACCACGCATTGTGCCCGCGGAAGGATAAATTTCTGCTGCCACTCATCCTGACCTGAGTTAGAGGAATACGTGGCGTTCCAAGGCGTACACGACGTTTCCCCCATTGTCGGTCTCCGGGAGAGCAATGACGCGAAGCTGGTGGGCACGTCTCCTCCAAGTCCGCAGCCTCTGCCTAGCGACGACAGTGCTGCCAAATGTCTTACGCTCACTTCTACAAATGTTACACATTTTTACAATGTTTTTTTACACAAGTTATAAAGTGATCCGTTTGGCGTTTTGTTCTTATCGTTGCTATACTACACTGCGCTGCGACGTGCAGCATTCGTGGGTGACGATGTAGTGTTTCAGCTTGTCTTGAAATGTGTGTTCAAAGATCTTTCCTTTACAATCCATGGAGAAATACATAGTGTATGTAGATACATATATTAACATATATACACATACATTTATACACACATAACACATTAGTTATAGGTTTTATATACCTGGTGTTCCAATGAGTTGAATATGACCTCAGGTTATCGAATAAGTATGATGAGTGTTGATGTATTAGAGTGTATTATTATAAATGCAATATTAAAAAAAAACACGAAACATTTTTGGTTAAAAGTTTACCGTAAGTGCGTTTATACTTGTACAATCAGCTGGCGTTTAAGAATTTTAAGCGTATCGTGTGGAATACAACCTAAATAATTATTCCAAGCTAGAAATATGACAAGTACATAAAATCTCAGTTAAAGCAAACAAACCATCAGAACATTAAGACGTCCGTCGACCTGAGGACGTTTTCCACTTCTGAGGCACAGCAACGAGGCAGCGATAAAGACGAAACTGGCATGTGCATCAAGTGCTCCGTCGCCGTTACGCGCAAGGACTCCGAACTGGTGTGTAGGCTTTCTGTCACTCACAACATACTACGAGACTTTAATTCCTATACTTTCATTGGTGGAGAGTTTGTAAAAAGTTCAATGCCAGGGCCTATACGAGTTTCGCAATTATTCGCCCAGAATATTTTTATTTCGTTTTGGGCATGTTAAAGAGCTTCAAAATGCTGTTCGCGACAAGTGTGATGTGTAGAAAGATTAATTCTGCCCTAGTGTGATATGTTATTTCGTGTGGAAATTCACTACGTACTCCTAAAATAGTTTTTTAAAAACATGCGATACAAACATACTGCTACCCAGTTTAGGCGCTAGACAGACGGGTGCATTAATGCTATATGTTATTTGTAGGGGCTATTTCTGTAAAATGAGTGTTTCATGGCAAAAGTTACTTATAATCTGCTGGCATACCTTACAGTTTCCTTTTCCGTCTTCAGCTCGCAAAGCTATAATAGTGGTTCCACAAGAATTCGTAGGGGAAGTACAGGGAAAATAATTATGGGCAAATGTAGAATCTTACTAATATTATAAATGTGAAAGTCTGTCTGTGTGTGTGTGTGTATGTATGTTTGTTACCACTCAGCTCCATAATGGCTGAACGGATTTTGATGAAATTTTGTATGAAGGTACTTTAGGTCCTGGAATAGGACATATGATACTTTTTATCCTGAAAAATTGTACGGTTCCTGTGGAATAACAACAAAACGCAATTCTGCAACGGCTGGGAACGTAACCGAAATATTTTTTTCCTCTGGTGTCAAGAGTTTATCAGGCCTCCCAAGGACCTCTTAAATGGCTTAACGACTGTTATCAATCGATAACAACCGGGACCAAATATTTAAGGTGCTCTCCGAAGCCCGGAAGCGCTCAGATGTTATGCCACTAAAAGGCCACCCATCCAAATGTGTGCCGCTGGGAACGTTTCTTAACTTTGGTGATCGATTAAGATCCCTCAGCCAAGCGCAAAAAGTAGTACCTAGGTACACTTTTTTTCTAAAGCTACAACTTCATGAAACTCACGTTTTATTTTCATACATCGACGCTGGAAAGCGGAAATGTGGCAACTACGTGATAGTTGCACAGACACACTAAAGAAATATTACCCTGCTTCTTGGTTATCGGGTAAAAAATATTTCCTTCCTTTTGGGTTGCCGTAATCAGTTAAAAACCTAGGCCAACATAGTAAGTGTTTACCATGAACCAAGTGCATCACTCTTTTGTTAACTTTATGGTCCAAAAACTGTTTTTTCTAAATAAGTAACTAGAAATATGTGCTATTAAGTATATATGAATATGAGAGAACTCGTTGTTTGCTGGATTTTGAGTGATGCTGGAAAAAGTTAAATTTTTTCTGGTAAAGGGCTAACAGCTAGTGACGCCATGTTTGAAGTTACATTAAGAAAATTTAAACGATAAAGAAGAAGGATCATAAGATTAAAAACTTTCATTAGCTGTCTTCTCTTGATGAGTGCCATACTTCACACAAGAGACGCGATGATAAATGTGATACCTACAAAGTGTTTTGCTTTTAATAACAATTTTTGTTAGCCACTGCGCTCACTACTAAACAATACTTGAGGGTTTATATGCATTTTATAGACGTAAATATTATAGCGGTATATGTGTTGTGAACTGAGAAAATTGATTATATGCAGCTTGTCTACTGACTTTATAGTTTAGTATTTATTCAATCTGGAATGGATTATCGTTGCTGCTGGCAGAACCTAAAATAAATTGCGTGAAATTTTAAAGATATGCGCAGCTTAAACCAACGGAGAAGTTGATAACAAGAGAATACAGGTTCCAGCTAATAATTGTTACAGTCAAAGCAGAATTTCTGTATTTTAAGTGTCGCCTTTTTGTTTATTAATTTCTGACGCTGCTGGTAAGTTGTTAGGAGGCTGATTTGCAGATTGTTAGGTCTTGTTTTAGTAGAGCTGTAAAAATAAGACTAGTTTCATTGAACCCAGCAGATAAGACAGAAGCAAACGAGGAACTCAATATTTTGAGGTTAATATCTTGCTTGTTGAGTTTATGCCGATTTGAGTAATTATTACTCATTTTTGAATAATATTTCTTTGCGTCGATTTTGATAAGTGCAGCCCTTCAACTGTGTCCGGGCAGTAAATAAGTTAGTATGGCGAACCTGTAACCGCGTTACATATAAAAAATAAAGTTTCTGAGTAGGCTCAGTCAGTTACGGATGTGCTTATGTAAATGGCCCATTATTTTGTTTCTGAAGCAGGCATGATAAAGAGTCGGTTGGTAAAATAACGCCACAATGTGTAAGTTGCCTTACCACAATCCGACTGGCCTACATTTATGAAACTTTTTTGTTCATACCAGCTGCGATCGATATGTATATATATTTTTTAATGGAGAAGGCGTTTGCCCAGAACAGTAGATACAGCACACTTATACGTGGATTTAGTAGCCGCGTAGACGATGACCGTATTACAATCATTCATGAGCAAACGGATAAGTTCCCGTTCCCACTAAGGCTACGCCAACTGCGGAACTGAGTTACTAGCCGATAAGTCAACGAGAAAACAACCTGGCACAACTCCATCCTCAGAATGTGCGCGGTTTCGCTGCCTTCGACAATACAACGACCGCCACTGTTTTACACGTTTATTTAGCAGTGTAAGAAACCTACGTAAGAAATTCCTTAAATACTGATATATGCGTGATGGTCGGGTTTTAAGTTTATTTTAACAATAATTTACTTACGAGCAGTGAAACATATTTATTCAGTATTTGCTACTGCATGCTGGGGAAGTTGAAAAACACGAAAATCTTTCTTCCATCATGTCAACTGCAGTTTGATAAAAAAAAGACTTCACTGTAAAATATTTGTGTAATTTTACACTAAGTATATGTGGCAGCAGTTTCTACACTGACATCGGTGTAATTTTAAACCAACATATGTCAATGTTTTTTACTCTACTTACAAGTAAATTTATCGTACAAATTAGTAAAATAACATGCACCTTGTACAACTAATTTTTACATAGAATGGTGTAAAATGATTACTATGTAGCAGAAAATAAACCGCAACATTCTTGTATTTTTTGTCAGCGGTAAGTAAATATACAGACATCACAATTGCAATCTCACCAATGCGTATGTGTCTCTTTTTACTTACAAATAAGTAAAATAGCAGATTCACTGTAATTTTAATTACACAATTTCTGTACATTTGCCCTCCTCTTACTAAGTAATTTTACCGTCGGTATATGTTCTCTTACTACTGCTTCATGTTAATTTACATACTTCGAATGCGTATTTTTACAATTATCACGTTATTGTACTCTGTTTTGTAACTTAGTAGTTTAACAGAGTTATAAAAAGTTATTCCTGAAATGTGTATAACACTTAACTTCAGGTATAAAATACGTATTTATATACAGAAGCAAGCATATTCCTTTTGAACACTCAAATGGAGTTAGAAGTAGTTATACTCCCTACCCCTAGATCGCATCTTCTAAACAAATACTTGTAGTTATATTCAAATCCCTAGAATATTAGTGTAAAATTACAAATACTGTGTTCGTTTTAGCAAATGACACATAACAATGTTAAATTACCGGAAATTTGATGTGTAGATATACACTAACAGATACTCCTGAATATAACGCAAGTTTACACGCACACGGTGATTGTAATATTACACAATGGAAAATGTACAACTATACACTGACATACAACGACCCTGTAGCAGTAAAAATACACAATTTAAGGTTTTAATACAAGGAATTGGTGTGTTTTTGCGCATACTTAAAAATGTTTTAATCAACACCAACATTATGTTTATTAAGACATAAATTCATGTATTTTTCACCAAAGACTTTTAGTACTCTCTGGATTATTAAGAACGGTTGTGTAAAATAACACGTACTGTAGTTGTTTTTACAAATTACAGATACAATATGTAAGATTACCAAAAAAATTTATGTGTAAATTTACATTTATTTTTTACATTGTTAATTTCCGGTTAACTTAACACTTTTGAAATACGCGTTTGGAAAAATCTCTGTATATTACTGTAATATTTGTAGCTAATTATGAAAAGTACACCCCGTTCACAGTTAATTGAGAAATTTCGAAGGCCCTGCAAAGGATAGAAATTTCCTTTAATTTTGTATCCTTCAGGCATATGTAAGATTACATTACCATGGGCCTGGCCACTGTGTATGTGCGCTATTCCACCAAGTGAAACCGAGGAATTATTAGAAATGTATATGTTCTGTTAAAATATGCAAATCGTACTATAATGTGTATTAAACAGAAAATACTAACTTCACTAACGATGAATTTAAATATAACATTTGCAATACAACGTCAAGTCTTACTATTTTCATTATTTTGGCTGCCAATGTAAGTGGGGTTCTGCATGTGAGTACGTTATAGTGAAATACAAATGAGAAAATCAAGCACAGAAGACCAAAACGCGTCAGGCGGATCCCGAGAGTCCATTGTCGCTGCACGAAGAGGTGGGGTTGTCCAGTTCAGTAGTGACGGTGGCCGAGAGCGGTTGAACGAGAGCCTACTCCGTGCGTGAATGATACCTGTCGAAAAAACGTAAGTCGTGCAGCGAGGTATTTAACAACACGGTACTGGAGAGCGATGTTATCAGTTTGGCGTGTACAACAGCAGTGTCACGTGGTTCCCTCGCTCCAGCGGCAGGCGCTCGGGTGGGTCCTCCCCTACACTGCCTCTCTTACCTTCCCAACCCCAAAGCTGCAAGATTATTTTCTAATTTGAACTTGTCTATAGCACATATGTAGTCATGGGAAGTGGCTTTTTTAAAGGTTGATTTCAAAATTGCTCACTTAACCGTGTGGTTTAAAACTATAGCCGCTAAAATCCGTTTCCTTTTAATTTATAAACACTACAGCAATAATTGTTGTGTGAAACATTTTCATAGCATCACTTGGTAAAAGCACAGATATAGTTTATTTGAGGTTCCTTCACACTTTTTGAATCAAACGTTTGAAAAATCACTCCATGTAAGACGTCTTTTGTTGTTTCCTAAATATGTTATGTTTCACAAGCATTTAAATTACTGTTAACTTAGAGTACTTTCTTTTTGATTAAATTAAACTTTGTTTATATTTTATATACAAATTATATTATTTTATTAGTAATTAACATAAAAAAACTAGAGATAATAGAGATATGCTGGCAATACCTAGTGGAAAATAGTTCTTACGCAAAATATCATTAAACTGAATGCGCACGAATGCGGTGCGTGGTCCCTTTAATGTACTTTTCTAGACTTGGTTAAGCTTTGTTAGCATGAGGCGGAGGAATAGCCTGAAAGTAGGACTTCTGCCAAGGCTCAGAAAATTCGGAAGTAACAGTGAATGGACTATACCAGTAGTTTGGGCCACAGAAATGTTAATTTCTGCAAGAGGTGTGCATCACTTTATCATCCCAGCTACATTTCTCCTAGAATACTCCCAGTTCTTCGACGTGCCAGTAACATGATGCGATGCCGTAACAAGAGCGGGTGGTTCGTAAAGGGACCCAGAGGGTTAGTAAAGAGGGGTGGGTTTACCCTCCTGCCGCAAATCTCCACGTCCATCAGCCGACGGAATCCCTTCTCAACCCCAGAGCGTCGACTGACGAACCCACAGGCGCTCGGTTAATCCGCTGTCCTTGCACCAGCCGCGGTACCCACACGTCGGCGAGCTGGCCTACAGCGCTACGTCAGTGACCATGGGAACGCAGGGAGGGGGAGGGGAGGTTTATGGTGGTGGTTCCAAAGCCATTTAGTTTAATTAACGCTCAGCCCCTTGTTTGTACTCGCCGCCACCAATCTCTTGATTGGGGGGGAAGGGATTGGGTCCGCTTCATCGACTGACAGCATCAAGCTCCCGTGAGGCACGTCCGTTCGATTGGACACACCCCTCCTTCCCCACCCTGCCGTCATCCAACGTAAACGCAAGCTGTGAACGTTGAAGTCATGCTACCTCGAACATTATTTGATTGCACCACACACAGTGAGAAGGAAAATTGAAAACAAACATTGTGTGGATTGTATACGCATACATACATACGTATATTTCATACTAAAATGCGACACTCTAAATTACCACGACCAGCACGCAAACATCACACTTGCAACAGACTTGATCACTATCAACAAAAGCAACTTTCGAATCCCACGGTAACAAATGCAATAATTTTTTTCTCTTTACACTGCTCGGTGGTTGACAGGTAGTAAATAGCTAATTTTCCTCGTTGACGACAATTGCTTCAATATTTGAAAATATTTGCGAGTTCAGTTGGCTTTAGAATACGGAGTTTGCAATCCCCTATGTGGCGATTACGCGATTCCTTCATTACCTACATATTTTATAAAAACAAGTTCCCTTTTTGACAGGGCTCAGCATTTGACTAAATAAGACTGAAAGCTCAAATCTTTCAAAGCGTTTCAGAATGTGGTTCAGTTAACACGAGTAGCAGAACAGTGCCATTATTTTAATTCTAGTAATTTATTAAGACATTTTCCCCTTATTATCAAGTACCTATTTTCGTATTCAGCATCGAAAGCCTTCGGTATTGCGTTACTATGCTGTGTTGCATTTGTAAGGTAGATGTTCAATCCTAATAGCTGCAAAAGTTTTTCATCATTATTAAAGACTAAAATCGAATTGTGTGCCTCTTTTCTTAATTTTGCTTAAAGTAATAACCCAATCTAAAAAAAATGCATTTAGAACTAGATTATTGAATAGGGAGGGTAAAAATTAAAAACCTACTGAAAATGCTTCATAAATGTTATATTATTCACTATATTCGAAGGAATAAAATTATACTGTGGTATTTGCATTTAGAGAATCTGATATCTTACTCTCCGATTCTAGATACCTTATTTTAGTGAGCAGAAAAGATCTAAAATACGCTACGAGGACAAGGATCCTTACTTTCCACGAGTGAGCTCAGCTGGCTTCCCGTTCGGAAGACTGACATTCGGTAGTACTGGTGCAAAGACGGATATAGAGGGGGCGTGCACGAAACTCGTGCTACAGTGAATCCCGAAATGGTGAAGATGGGATTTCTGGCAAATACTGGCAGAAGTGGTGGTCTTCCGACATCCAGACTGGAAGATAATATGCGCGAGAGTCCCAAGAAATTAACCGCCAGGCCGTTTGTAAAAGTGGCGAAATCCACGGTCCAAACTATTTCGAAGAAAAAGTTCAGTTCCATCCTCGAAACTGTCAGGAACTATCTGTGTTGTCGACTGTGATCGCCGGATGGACTGTTGGGAGTTCATGCCTGTTTGGTATAGAGACTGACTTCGGGGTTAGGAGTATAAGCAGTATTGCACGTGTAAGGATTGTGAACTGCCACTGTTATCACTACTGGGCATGATACGATCTGGAGTCCTTGTTGATAAGAAGCAGCATCGCCATAAAATCACGGTGTGATGCAGCATGTCATCCGAACAGGTTGTGGAGCCATTCTTCATGTCTTCATGCGGGACCCAATGAATGTCGAAAGGCACTTAACCACGCTTCAAGAAGATGCTGAGACAATTGTGACCTTCTATGAATCACAAACCTCATATTCGTGCGAGATTGCGCCCTGTCTCATTTTTCACACACTGTCTGAGAGTGGGACCGCGGTGGTATAGTGGTAGACCACTCGCCTCTCACCTAGGTGAAACGGGTTTGATTCTTGGCGGGGTCGCTCCTGGATTTTCGCAAGTGGGAATAGTTCCTTTTCTCGGGGTTCTCCCGTTTCCGTCGCCATTGTATTTTGGCACTGCTCCATTCCTCGCTTCACCTTCATCTGCTGTCAAGACCTCGATGTTAAGAGCCACTCAAATATCTCCACTTCATATCTACGTGTAGCTCGGGAACCAGTTCTCGGACGTTGACTGGTGAATGGCCAGCACGAGGCCCTGACGTCACGCCATGCATCTTCTTCCTATAGAGTTGAATGAGGAAGGCAGTACAGTCAAACAGAAAACTTAGGAACAAGTGGAAGTCGCATTATATGTGTTCTGACCAATACACCACTGGATTTCCTGCCGAAGCCGGTCAAGGTTATTTCCAAAAGTTTACAAAAATTATTTAAAAATTATTAAATATTTTTATTTATTTTTTAACACCCTATGAAATCAAATTATGCCACTATAAGTACCATCGTATGCCTTCTTTCATGCAAAAACAGTAATATTGACAAAAAATATGAGCGATTTACAGTAGGCAGTAAATTTTAACCACTTTATAGACGATCAATCGCAATAGGCATGGACAAGTAAGATAATAGATTCTGAAAGATAAGTGCTCGTCTAGAAAGTTACGTTACGTGTCAGTATCGTCCTATTTCGCTTTGCTTTGCATGGTTTCCCTGCAAAATCTGGTAGTGGTTTATGTAACTGTTGGTTATAACGATGGTTTGAGAACATAACATTGCCGACCGGTGGCTGCATGATTGAGATACCCGTACATGAATATGATGGCACGAGTTGAATCCATTGCTACAAGCAAAATTTTTAAATCATTTTTTATATATTGCGTGATTAGTAATCAATAATTAAATTGGAAAATTAAGAGTTAATATGAAGACCATTTCTGATATAATAGGCTTTTATAGTGTACAGTGGTGCACGCTAATAAAAAAAATCTTGGTCTGTGAATTTTCAGCCCAAATATGGTGATCACAAACATATTCTTATGTTCATGTTATAATGAATCTCATTCATTAAAAAAATTATCTGAAACATACCCAAAACATGTTTTTGCTCACATTCAAACATTGATTTCGAAGAGCATCGGAGGTTTTCACATGTCCACACAATCCCCAGTCCCCAGTACTCTCGACGAGTTTGGTCGAACTAGAAACAAGTTTATTTTTTTGTGTCCTTCGCATAAAGAATTTGAGTGACAAGACACACACTTAGTGCCGGAGCGCATCAGTAAACACCGCTGCTAGAAGATGCTGCGTGACAAGACGAAACCAGCAATCCGAACAAAACGCAGACGACCGAGTGAAGAAAGGCGTTGCCCTGTTGAATGATAACATCCGCCTACAAAAGGTTGAAAACCTCAGTCGTTTTAATTCCGTGCTGCTGGCAAAGCCTGAAGTGGCATGGGTAAAGGGTGCCGACTTACCTAACGAAAAGTAGTATTCAACATACTATACCTAAATGAGCTGTTTGTACCAGTAACACTAGAAAAATGTTCAAGTTCGGAGGCTACAGCTTTCGATTGTGGACAAGGGCTAAACGTGACGGGACCTCCAAAATTAAAATAACCTTCAAATAATTTGGCAACAGACCCAGTGCCAATAAACTTGATAATTCCTCATTTAAGTGAACCATCACTCACCTGGCCTATGTAATAGTTAAAATACCGATACATTTCGACATTTTTCCGCACCTAACTATTAAGTCAGGGGAATGCAAAACTAATCTCTAAATAGTATAAAATAAAGTCGCTTATCCGCGTCTGTCGGTGTATTCGCTTAGTATTTCTAAACTACTTGATGGATTTTGATGCAGTTTTCAACATCATTTAGAGAATTTCTTGAGGAAAGTTTGAATGTATAATACATTTATATTTAATTTAAGGATAGTAGAGGAATGTCGAACCGTTTGTAATCAAGTCGTAAAAAACCACTTTTAGGGCGCTTACATGGCTTGCGCTGACTAAACCATAAAAGATACATCAAATTAACGTACTACAGAATTGTAGCTCTCAAAAGGGTCTACAGAAAAGTTCGCGTTAGAATATGTTTATCTTTTAAGGATGACCCACAGTAACCAATTTTGTCCTTCAAAGTATCGCTGTAAAAACTAAATTGTTACCGGGCGAAGCTGGGCCTGTTCGCTAGTAAGATATACAGCAGATGAATTTACTATGAATAGGTATAAATTGCTGGTATGTAACTGGGTAAATGAGTTAATGGAGAGGATTTTACCATATATACTGTTTATAGTACAAATGTAACTAATTGATTTTTAAAGACTAGTTCAAAGAGCTTATTTTTATAGTTGGTTTTTTTGTTCGCACCAAGAGCCGGATCTTTGTGCTCTGAAGGCCAGGTTCACAATGTACGAACACAGTGCAGGATATTTGTGCTCTGAATGCCAGGTTCACAATGTACGAACACAGTACAGGATTTTCCATCCCTGGTAATGAGGAATGTAACAACGGCCTTCAGTCAGAGTGGTGTAATCAAGGAATTTGGTATCACATGGGGAACAGAGGCATTCAGACAAGAAACGAGCTACACTGGACTGATTAATGGAACAGTAATATGAGACACTATGACGGCAGCCAGATTGATAAGTGTAAACTGATGTTGAAACTTCCATTGCTTCTATTACGTATCAATGCTGTAATGCAACGTAAACTGACTTGGTTTTTATATGTTATCAAACACAGTGGTGAACACGAGGTGGTACGAAGTTGGAATTAGGGAAATAGAATGGCCACAGCGTCATTCTGAGGTTATGTAAGGTTTCGTTATGCTCAGATAAGGCAGCGGCATTCACAGAAAGTACCTTCATGCCCACTTTCAAATTTCCCGCATTTGAATTGCCTACAATCACTGCAAATTACGAAGACTGGCAAACATTTAATGAGATAATTCACTATCTTGTGCACAACAATGAGTTACTGTCAGAAAATGAGTAGCGATTTCACTTTTTCTCGTAAATGAGAGACAAGCTGACTCAATAAATGGATCCATTATAGCACACAGCTGGTGTGAACAGTCATTTCACAATGAACTAGCTAAGTATTCATTGCCGAAGTCTCAAGACACATGTAGGGGTACTTTATGTTACATTACGAATTAGTAGTTGCCATTCGTAAGTTGCTGGATGGGGATCAAAACAATATTAAAGCATATTCATACTCCAGACAGGTCAGCCAACTTATGTAGTAGTAGCAACCAAATTAGATTGGACAAAACTGCTAGACTAGAAATCTGACTCAACAAAATTGAACAACAACAAAGGGATTAAACGAATTTAACTGTAGAAGCCAGGTTCTTCATGCAGCATACAACACACAATTCACATCAGAAAGGGCCATAGAGTGCGATCAAAGAGTAATAATTAGTAAGGGCAGCACGAGTCAACGTGCTGCTCCCATTACATATGTTATGGAACATCAGGATAAAATTGTATACGGGACAGAACTTAATATTTCGTTGCAACAAGTTTCTAAGCATGGGAGCGACGGAAGTGTTGATGCAGTCAAAAATATCGTGCAGGTAGCTGCAAACTTTGCCAAACTGAACGTTATGAGTTATGCCTACTTCTTTCCAGGCACGAAATTTAGCACGATGAGATTAGCAGAAGAAGACCAAAAACAATATTTCAAACCATTAAGGTAAATAGATTTGTTGAAGTGCTGTCTGTAATCAGAAGCATGTGTAGATGCTGAGAAACAAATAATTAGGAAGTTTAAATGCAGAAATGTACTGGACTTGGAATTCCAGATGGTTCTTATAACTGAAGTTATAAGCAAAATACAAAGTTTCCAGGGGCCGCGGTGGTGTAGTGGTCAGACTACTCACCTCCAATCTCGACGAACTGGGTTCGATTGCAGGCGGGATCGCTCCCGGATTTTCGCATGTGAGAATCGTGCCGTACGATGTCAGTGGTCGGTGGGTTTTCTCGGGGTTCTCCCGTTTCCCCACCCTTGTATTCCGGCACTGCTCCATACTCACACCACTTTACCTTCATCGGCTCTCAAGGCCAAGATGTTAAGATCCGCCCAGATCTCTCCACTCTCTACTAAGTTTCCACAAGCACACAACTTGGATCCCTGTTGTAGGTCTCAATGAACAACACATTCTGTAAAATATGACATTACTGTTCCCTTAAAGTCCTGTAGGAGTGAATGTCATAAGCAAATTGAATGTAAAGATGAGGAAATTCTAATGCCAAAATTTATGGCTGTAGTTGGACGCGAAAAAGTGTTCAAAACTCGTAAAGATGCATTTGTACGCGAGTATAGACCTCTGTACAAATTCAACACGGAAAATGTGGCTTGGTTAGCAAAACATTTTTAGGAGAATTGCTTGAAACAAGAGGCGGTGCCTTGCCGAGTGAAGAAAAAATTAGAGTATTTTTTTTACATTTTTTAGGTGATCCAGGGTTCCAAAGTGGTGTTGCAGAAGATGTTGGTGTGCAACAGTTAACTGTTTCGCATACTATTTCTCAAGTAATGGATGTGATTGTAAGGAAAACACATATGTGGATAAAATTGCGAACAACACTGAATGCACTTGTAAGAGCTAAAGCCGAATGGAGAGAGTGCCAGTCATTTCCAGGAGCAATAGATACACTCGATTGTACTCTTAAAGCTATTAAAAAGCCTAGTATACACGGAAACGAATATATCAACAGAAAAGGGATTGCTAGTTTGAATTTACATGCAATGTAACTCAAGAGAAGAGTTCACAAGCATGCATGTATCATGGCCTGGATCAGTGCACGACGCCCGTGTATGGAGGAATTAAGAAATATACCGAATTATGAGTAGAAACCCTGCAAACGCACTCCTTGTTGGTGATGCAGGGTATGGAATTTCACCGTGTCCAATTACATCCTTTCAGAATGCACAAATGCCAGAACAGAAAAACCTACAATTCCTGTATAACTTAAGAACGAGTAATGATTGAAAGATATTTTGGACAGGTGAAGCAACGTTTCCCTGTACTGCAAAATATAATAAGATTAGACACAAAGTACCGTCACTTGTTCTGAGCTGTTGTGTTGCACAATGAGGCTAAACACCTGAAAGATGAAGATTACGTGCCTGTAGATGAAGATCACATCTTCGAGGCAGTTGAGGGAAAGGAAAGTATACAAGTCAGATAAAAGGGCATACAAAGGTGAAACGAAACTGTGTAGATACTAAAGTGAGTTTTTTTTTTACTTTGCCAATTCACTTGAGTTTAACACTAAAAGTGTAGATACAAAAGTGAGATTTTTTTAATCTTTGTCATTACAAATTTGTGTATGTGGTGACACTCTCACATACACTTTCACGTGCACTTTTCCCCACAGCAGCTTTTCTTTCTTAAGGCAAAGGACAGTTAACTTTCCTGAGATTTGTAAATGCCTTTCTTCGCACACTCTTGCCCACTTCTGCTTCAGCAGTTGACTGCAGATTACTACTGGCATATTTAGGGGACGGAGAATCATCAGGGTTAGCTAACTCGGGACGTGTTTCTGCTGGGACACCAATACCCACAGCTCCTACAAAATACCATGTTACTTGCTGTAAAAAACATTTTGAGAACAAGAAAACTGTGACTACTTTAATTGAAATTGCAAAAGAGGTCAATGAAATTACGAAAGAGTATATACTACTTATGTGTACTGCACCTTCCCTTCAGGAACTAGACTATCAGAATACATTTAATGCTCTTACCTTCAAGTCTGCTAACTGTGGGGTGTGTGTCTCCTTCCATGCGATTGAATAATGTCTGCGCCCAACCCTTTAACTTATATTAATTTTATTTCCCATAGCTTTTATGTCTGCTTTATGTTTCAGTCGATTTTTCTGTTTAACTTTTTTTTTTATGGATTGATATTCGTTTATTTTCGCTCCGAACGTTTTTTTGTAAATATCTTTTATTCCCTCTTCAGCTATATTTTTTTTGCAGTCTGGCTGCAAAAGTTCGTGTTTCTAAATTTTACCCTATGGGCAATTTTTTTTTTTTAATGTCTACAAAATTTTCCTGCATGTCCCCACTGCTAGTTATTTCTTCCGAACTACTTGCCATGATTGCCCGTGGCCAACTGTATTGTACCGTAGACCAAACAGATCCACGTGTCAGAGGCTGGGTGCCAAGTCAACCCCAGCTCCGGCTGATGTCTCTAACTCAGTGGGAAATGACCCACGCGCGCTTGGTCAGCTGGTTGATAATATATGAGTTCCTACCCAGGCCGCCTGAGCATTTTCCCTTGCTACGGAGTAACTTTTCCTTTGTGGAGAGTAATTGCGTCTTGGGTGCAGATAAGTTACCGACGCAAAACAGTTTTTTATTCATATGAAATTGAGTAATTAGTTTTAGCTAAGAGCATTTACTCCGAAACTATTGAGTAACTACTCTCGAGCAATTGCTCCGTTTTATTCCATGGTCTAATGTCTCAAGGTCAGCGGAGGAAAACTCATTCCTGACTCTGAAGATACTCAATAAAATATACAACAAACAAAAAAACAAAACTTTTTTGTGGATACTAAACGATGATATTTGCCAGTATGACTTAAACTTCCCAATAAATAAACCAAGATTGTTCATAACTGACATATTTTATCCACGGCCTCACTGGACCATTACTGTTTGTGGAGAGCATACAAAGCAAGGATACTTCAATCGAAAATGTAATAATATCTAGGCTAAACTGTAGCAGAAAAATAATTCAGCAGCTGTGTTACTGCAAGTTATACTGCTTACCATCCGGCATCATTGTACACGAGGAAGAAGAATGAAAATAATTTCATCAACAAACAGTTCAATTACTCCAGGCGAAGAAGCTTTAACATATTAACAAGATAACGTAGAAGACATGGGAGGTGGCATTCGTACACTGAATAAAATGTTCCTGGTCTCCAAGCGCAAAGTGATCTTACAGTCATACTTACAGAAACAGCTGGGGATTCAATACGATTGTCCTGTACATGCATTAATACCATTTATATATTATGATTATTACAGCTGCCAAATGCCAAAGACAGTTTTCATCAGTGCCATTTCCAAAAATTGAATCGTCGGCAATCTTTGTCGCTAATGAGACGAGCAGTCTGATTCGGCGATTAAAAATGTCTGGATACCAAGTTAGCAAGGAGGTGGTTAGGATCCAACCACAGTCGAAAGACCTTGTCCATTCAGTTTTCCTTCTTGTAATCGAAAGTGCAAACCAAAAGTGGAAAAAAAAAAAAATACAAACAACACTGCAGTAAGAAGTCGTTATTATTCACGTATACATGTTTCGCTTGTAACTTACAGAAGTGTGCCTTACAATGCTTACCTAGAAGCACAGTTCGTAACTTGAAACTCACATACCTGCTGTAAGAATTTATAACCTACGCTCAAAAAAGTAGAGTAGGTACCAACTTTTGTAAGAGAACAAAATTAACTTGAAACCAAACTAACTATCCCTTTTACCGTGCCTTATTTTATATTAAATAACTTCGCAGACGCTTGTGGTGACGTACAAAAAAGTAAGCCCTTGATGCATTAAGGGAGTTATATGTTTAATTACTCAAGTATCTTCCTAAACACAGGCAGCGAAGTGACCATAGTTCTTGGATATAGCGGCAGTACCTTTAAGATCACTTATAAAGCTGCACGAGTCGAATATAGAAAAAAATCCCGCGTTCCGCTTGCTGCATCTGTCGTTACGGAACACGTCTTAATGAGACTTTATGTTTGCGAGTTAGAACTCCTTAAAAGCTTCCGGAGTAAATTAATAAATTATTTAACCCCGCTCGTGGAGTGTGCATTTCCTCTACTGACGACATTAAATTATTCAGACCGTACTTAGGAACGATAAAGGCGGAGCGTAAACGCCTGGTATAAAAAGCAATTCCCGTATTCAAACGCCAAGAACGTTAAGAACGAAATAAATTGAGAAAAATATATAAAAAGAATACAATGGTGAGAATATCTAGCATTTGTTCCATTAAATTTAATGCTTTTTACAATTGCAGGTGAGAATACCTGAAAAGAGGAGAGCCTAGTATGTTTTAAAAGTGTTAAAGTAGTCGTATTTGTCAAATATATATATACACACACATTTTTTTTGTGAACTCGCAGATAAAAACTATGCAGTTATGGACGACCAGCGAAAATATACCCGAGCTGCCCAATTACAATGCATTAATAATACAACTAGAAACCTTGTTTCTATTTATTTTTACCTAAACTGAATATTAAGGAAGATATGAGCTCTTGTAGAGTTTCTAAACTCTATTTGTGGAAAATATCAAAAAAGAAGTAAAAATAAATAGCAATTCTCCGAACGTTGTTTTATGATGTTACCGGGATCTTCAATCTAAGAGCAATCTCTCATTAATGGAAAATATAGGGTTTTTACCACAAGAATCTATGAACGTTTGATGCTAGTTTATAGAGAAGTATAATCTAATTAACAGAAATGGTGATCTTGTTGCAACTGCCTACGACTCACCGTTTTCGTGTAAAAGCACACAAAGCTCCGGCTGCAGCGATGCTCTTGTGTCCGCTGCGTAGGCGATGATGGCGGACATTTATAACTCTTGCTGTAAACAACATGTACCTTACATTAATAAGCTTACAGTACTGAAGCTGCTCGCTTCTGGAGAGAATAGGTGTTGCGATTTCCTGCAGAAAGTATTGGTATTGCCTACGAGTCTGGAACTGTATCGCTGCCGTTTCGATATTTTGCACAAATACAGTTTAAAATCTCGATATTAAATTACTCATAACTCCCTTAATATACGGTTTAGGTAGAAAGTGTCTCATTTATTTCACACTTTATTTTGCATAAGAAATATCCTCAGAAGTTTGTCGGTCAAATTCCACCCCATACTGTATATAGAAAGTTGAAAACTTCTCATGCACCTAACTTCATTAGAGTTAATCTTATTATAATCTGGCGATGGTTTAAGTACATTTTTCTGTTAAGTAGTGGAGTCAAATAATTATTTGAAACTTCATATTCGAAATCTTCAATGTTAGTACGTATTAGAAATTTCTACTTGTAAGGTAGATCTGAGAGCAAAAAACATATGTAAATATTTTTCCAGTTTTGTGATAAAAAAGGAAATTGCATGCAATTTCGTGTACGCAAATACATTTTTTAAAAAAAACCTTATATTCTACTAGCAATTTTTAAGTCTTCAGTAAGCTGCTTTCATACGAGAATCTTATTTTTCGAAGGGTATGACAGGCTGCAGTAAAATACCAGACTCAACCAGCAGCCAATTTCCGCGGCAAATTAATGCGAATAATCCATATTATACACATGCTTTATATATTATACGTATAACAATTACCTTCAACGTAAGGAAGTCATGGTAGTCTGGATAATAAAATGCATTCAAAATTGCAATCTGATGAAGAGAACGGAAGTAAATGTAGCAATATCAATTTAATTATTAAAAAATTTTGGGAGTTATATAGTATTTTTGTAAGAGGATGTGACTAAAAAATGGTAAAAAGGATGCTCCGGGAGAAAAAATGTATTTCAAGGGAACAGTAATTGTCGCCATGAGAGAGGAGCTGGGGAAGCATGTGATAGTTACACCCCAGGGACACCACAGTCTCCCTTTCAGCACTGGAATGGAAAAGTGAAAGTATATACAAGGACAAAGGAACCTCTCTTGGTGTAAAAAGCAAGGGAAACCTTTTGAGTTCGACGCGCTTTTTATATGACTGGCCATGATGTGCGAGGCCCGTGGCTCAGTCTGTACGTGTCATTAAAGAATTAAGAGCAGGCATAACATTTAAAAATGGTATTTGTCCAATGTGAGGCCTGACGGGCGCCCAAAGTTGCTTACAGTCATCGTCAAGCAATGCTTCTTTTGAAGCATATGGACGTTGCCAACTTGAAAAATGGTTGGAGAGATGAGCACTGAAAGTTCTTAATATATAAATTATACTCAGATAGGTTTTCGTATGTCCGGTAATAAGATATCAATTTTCATTTCTTTTCTGCTCGAAGAACAACTGGTATATCAATGTAATTGGTGAAACATTAGAGAGGTTAATTTCAAGGAAGTGCACCAAAATTTAAAAGGAAAGGGATGGAAAAGCAGTTTGAAAAATCCACCTCCGTGCAGCAGGCCGGCTTAAACCCACGTCTTGAGGATGCGAGTCGAAAAACGCCACTGCATGGCCAAACATGCTCCGTCGTGTGTCCATGATGTGGGATGTACATTTCACGAGAAAGAGTGGAGCGACCGCCAATTTGAAATACTGTTTGTTAGATAGAAACACACGCTACTTGGTTCCAACGAAGCAACGGTTTGTGGTATTAAGAGTTTCAATAGTGACATGCAATTACTCCCATATTATAAAGTTTCTTTTAACAAAATAATGTACGGATTTGATTACAGAAAGAGAACTCACCGTGCTACGTAAACTCGCCCACATTAAAAAAAATTATAATTTCTTGAAGAATGTGGTGTCCCTCACCTTTTATTTTCAGTTCTCTCCCCTAGGAAAAATATTGAAAGAAGGGTGGTTAATATTTGTTTTAGGGCCAGAAGTACAGGGCATCATGAGCTGAGTTTGCTATCACAGCCAGGTGGTTCGAGTTTTAATAACGATGCATCGAATACTTTAACCCTATGAATGATGAACCAGTGAAAACACACCAATAAAGAACAGAAAACGGTAGTCTTTTTCACTTCATTACAAAAAACACTAAATTGTTATCCATAACTAGTATTTTGACACAACCAGATTCACAAGTTTTTTGTTCCTTGCGCCATTTTTATGCAACATTATTACAACTATCACTTCATTTTTCACTATGCTTCACCAAAAGAAATCCTGGTAGATGCAAGACACTCTGTTAAAATACAACGCGCCACACACTCTGCCATTATGACGGGGTTATTACGTGATTGCTACAAAACCATTTATTGTATTTTAAAATCGCCCTTCCTTGCCTCCGCAAGATATGTAGGTACAATTTTACAAGCAATGTTTGTAGAGCGGTAACATATTGTTGTGGAAATGGTTTTTATTGGTTCCTATCACTCCAAGACTGAAACGTTTCGGTAGCTTCCCTCTAAGTTATTCTGGTACAAAATTGTACTAAATAAATGTATATATTCTTTAAATACTAAGAACGGCAAATATCTGCCAACGTGATATACAAACAAAATTAATTTTCTATGGTCGTAAAACATTACTTGGAAACAATTTCGCGTAAATTATTCATGCCAAATTGTTGCACCCGAAGCCTTTATTTATTTGGCCTGTATATATCAATACCCATCCTGGATAATACATAATCGAATACTGTACTAGCGACAACCAGTTGTAAAACAATTGAATGTTAGTAGTTGCCACATAATTATCCACTGAGAGTCAAATTTACTTACCACGCAAGATATTGAACATAATGACTCTTAATCTTGCAGCAAATCAATTAAAATATATTTTATATTTAGGGTTAGGGGTTCAGATGACAGTTCTTTCAGCACGTTTTTCGTGGTCATTAGATGGAAATACGAAACCTGTGCGCTATTTCCTACCAAAGCTCTAGATAGTCATTCTCTTGCTGGTTATGCGGTTACTTTTCAAAGTCGCTCACGAACTGCTGCGGCAGTCAACGCGCTGTTGTAAGAGACGGTACCGGCTGTGCCGCGGCGCTGGAGGTGACTGTACCTGGGCTCTCTTCATTACCGTTACAGCCTTGAGTGAGTGGGGCGGTGTTTCAGATATCCGACACAAATTGCCGGGAGGGTTAGCAGCCCCTTTAGCGCCAGGTAGGTGGTGCCTCATCAAGGGTAGCGAGTTACGCTGCCTCCATTCCTCCTCTCTTTCTCCCGCGCGCCGTTGAGTCGTGCACGGCTTTCACATGAACCTCGGTGATCANGGGGGGGGGGGGGGATCGAACATGTCTTTTTCAGTCTTTACTGCGGAGCGTTACAGTTAAGTCGCTTCCGTACTAGAGCCTATCAACACTCACTGCCACTTGCACACTCTCTGAGGGCGGATATGGAAAGAGAGGTGATGGAGTTGACCGATTACATAAAAATTTTATACAGCGTAAAATATGAAACCAGAAAAATAAACCCATCTGCTATACTTTTGTGCTTCAACCGTTTAGCTAGATTATAATTCAAATTAATTAGTGATTGCGTTATAATAAACGTATGTACTGAAAATCAGCCTCCATATCGACTACAACTGCAGATTGATTCTTCGATGGAGAGTGCCAACAGATTTTCAAATTTATGGAATTCCCATTTTAATTTTTGGGAAATACGTAAGTGTCTCATATGTTTAAGTGGTCTTGGAGAATTCTGTAGGTTGCTTAGAAAAGTTTATAAAAACCATATTTTATTTAATGGAAATAATACAAGATTATTTTAGCTATTGCGTTTAAACGACCTCGCTTTATTGCAGGAAGCCATATTGTGGGTGGCTTACGTACTAAACCAAATAAAAATTTTCATGCAAAAATGCACGCAAATCCGTGCGGTATTCGAGCTCGGGACTTCGTGATGTAAAAGCTCACGAGCACTGAGGCTGCGTAAATGTTTATTTTTTACTGAACAGCTGAAGACATAAAATTCCTTTCAAATAAATTTTAATATGTCCAATATGGCAACTTCCACAGTGTCTCAAGGACTTGCAATGAAATAACTAAGAATAAAACGGGCCTGGACAGTAACATACGCAAAAACGCTGTGTTTAGTAAATATTATTTAACATACATTTGCGCAATCCAGAAAATATGTTTTTATTACAACTACGAATTTACGCTTCTCGAAAACCGTGCCACAATAGAAATATTTAGTAGGATAAAGTATTTATATGTTGGTATGATGTTACAGTTGGATCTTCCACCACGTGGAATCAGTTAATACTTCGGCACCGGATCAAGGCGTCGCGTCCACAGGCTGTAGTGAACAGCGGCGATAACAAACAATGGTGTGTTGGCTTCTCCTTGAAGTCAGCTTCGTTGCTGTTACGATAGGCTTGCCCAACAGGACTGCCAAAGGCAGTGGTTACCTTGAAAGTAGAAAATATCTCGTTTTAACCAAATAGTTTTAGTTTCAAGACAGAGATTCCCAATGAATACCTGAAACATTTTCAAGTTGTACATATTTGGTCACCACGAACACTCGATATCTGGTATTTATAAACGGCGAAAACTTAGTCGCAGTGTAAATATACATTAGCTGAGTCCTACTATTTGGTATGATGATCAGGACGCTTAAGTTGTATTCGAAACGTGTTGGGTTCGATTCCCGGACAGGTTAGGAAATTTTTCCTTCATCCTCGTACTGTAAAAGACAGTGGCAAACCTTTTGTGAATCGTTTCATCTATTACTCATTGGGATTCCAAACCAACCTTCGGGTTGAACGCCTATCTTCACGAGAATGTTAGTCATGAAATGAAAAATTATGTGGGTATACGTTTTAGTAGGCTTATTTCGTCACAAGAAACCCACAGGACGATATAAAAACACGTAATGAAAATAAGATAATGGATATTTGAAATAAAAAAATAATCTCACATGGTATTAAGTCCGATTTTTTTTTGCAAATAAACAAGAGATAAACAACAGGACGAATAACCAAACAAACTAACAAGTATGGACGAAGACAGTATGTAGCTTGAAGATCCATTCAAAATATTCTGAAACGATACAATGGAGAAAACTGAGGCGAAGACAGATTTGCACGAACAAATCTGGGCAAACAAATGGAGACAGCACAGAGCTCTCTGAAGAGGGCTGGAGAAGAACGCAGACACTTGCGCGCTCTCCTCGTTGTTTCGTCCAGTTTTGTTTGTATATGTTTTTCGCTTAAGTCTCCGTCTTTGTTTTCTTCGCTGTGTCTTCCTGGATATTTTGTGTGTGTGTGTGTGTCTGTGTATACTCTCTTGACTGTTCGTACGCTTGGTTACTCGTTCTGTGGTTTTTGTCTGATTTATTCGCAAAATTGAACTTAATCCGACTTGTGGAATTGATACCAGCTAATATTGGCTTATTTTAAGTATGACTTAATATCATACTGTGCGTTTTCATAGGCTACAAGGGTCTGCAATTGCGTAATACCGCAGTAATGTTTGATTTAATTACTTAACCAATTTTAAAAAAAAAACATTGAAAGAAGCCTGCCATGATAACTAAAACGGGTTTCTGAGCTGTGTACAGCAATGTAATTATAAATAAAACGCAAGTATTTCACAAGATCGACATGGCTTCTAGGGGTGATTTTGGATCAAGGTCACATTTTCTCAGCCTGCTCTCAACTCTGAGTTGACACTTTGCGGTCGGAAGGACAAGTCTATTCCACTGCGTTAGGTTAGGAAAAGGACATTCGAGAGAATGGCATGTCTTAGTAAGAGTGTGTTTAAAACCACGCATACATCAAACCCCCCAAAGAAAGATTTCGCGAAAGTTCAACTATGTTCCAACAAATCCATTAAAAAATATGACACTCAACATCATAATAAGTGCTATAAGCTGTGTCAGTTATTTCTGAATGCTTTTTTTCTGCTTAGACAACGTAATTGTACCGTGCACAGTTCTGTGGAATGTCGTCACATGAATCACACCAGTCCTCGACCACAGAGTGTGGTGAGCATCCCTGTGATTAAGAAGTCGTGCAATGGTACTAGATCACTTAACTTAAGATAATTGTGAGTCGTATATCCTAATCCCTTTACGAATGCGCCCGCCTTGTGCGTGTTACGGACAATCACATGTTTATCTAGATCTGAACTATGCGAGATTGGTATAGCAAGTATTCCGTATATCCAGCTGCACCTGCAGTCGTTATTCCTGCCACGTGTCTTTGCAAACTGCGAGTTATAGTGGAAAACAGTATATTCTTGAAGTAGCTATATCTTCAAGGTCCTAACATCGGTTGTAAACTACTGTATTATAGCGCCTACGCTTCCCTATTTCACCAGCTTGTTATACATCGCCGTACCTGTAATTACTTTCTGGGCGCATAGGCGTTGTTTTGAATTTATGACTGGTTAATAGGCCCCAATGAGCGGCATTCTGAATTTAAGAAAAATGTACCTGATCTTGTTCTGACGATGACAAGCAAGTCATTAAGATGATTTGTGTAAAAATAATCTTTCACGCACCTATAAATATGAAATATAGGGCAGTCGCGAAGTCTTAGAGTCAGTTGCGCATTGATAATGCAGATAAGGATAAAAAATGAACATTAACATTAGCTCTCGTGATAAAACAACAGGCCTCTCTGGGCTTATAAGGAATTTCTGACGTAGCCCCGCCGTTAAATGCCGGTTCTAATATCTGCAGCAGCTCTACACCTTTATTTCGAAAAAGGCGAAAGTCTTTCGAGTTGAGGCTAAATTTTTTATCAGTATAACACGCTTTGAATAATAATTTAACACCGCCCTTAATCGGCGAGACTGCACTGAAAATTTTACAGCTAGGTATCCTTGAATCATGTTTTAACTTTCATTGACTTCAATTTTTGCAGCATAGTTGTTTGGGTAGTCGACTTACGAGTGATGGGTTAGGGGTTCAAATGCATGTCGAGGAATGCATATATGTTTGTCTTGTTATGTATAAGTTCAGGTTTAGTTTAGAATGCAAGGGCAAACGACTCCCCCTCCCCCCCTTCGCCACTAACAAATAAATCTAAAGGCATACACCGAGGGCGTTAATACATGACAACAAAACAGAAATAAATTCCCCCTTAAGGCCATTAAATATATCAAGGAGAAGGCTCAAATTAAAGTGCCGACCCATGTCATGTCATAAATTTTATTTACGGATAAATTCATGAGTATTTGGTTTAATGACCACGTCATATTTAACGCATCATTATAATTCGAGTAATCAGATTTTCATAATCGACGGGCTACTCGGTCGTTCCCAGTGGCCGCAGTAGCGCAGCTACTAGAGCACTCACCTCCCACCAATGCGAACCGGGTTCGATTCCCAGCGGAGTCGCTACCAGATATTCGTACGTAGGCATTGTGCCAGACGATGCCGCTGGTCGGCGGGTTTTCTCGGGGATCTCCCGTTCCTCCCGCCCTTGCATTCCGGCGCTGCTCCATACTCACCTCGCTCCACCCTCACCGGCTCTCAAGACCCCCGATGTCAAGAGCTGCCAAGTGATTCGGGACTCGCGGCATGACTCAGAATTCGAGTAAGCTGGTCGTGTACAAGTGGTTAGGAGCCCACTACGTATTTGTGCTCGTTATTGGGCGACACAAACCTTTATAATGTGCAGTACAGTTTAAATCTCGGCGATACTGGCTCACACGTGGCCCGTCCGTCACATGTAAACGGATGTTCATCACTTGGCTTACCTTGACAATTCCTGGGACACATTCCACACACAAGGTACTGTTCTTAATCAGTGCATGAATGTTCTCTCCGTAAATTCAGATTTTTTTTTTAATTGCTTACGACTTACTGATATAAACTACAAAATCCAGTAAATTGAAAAAAGTAATAATAAAATAGAATTACATATAAATAAACAGAAATAATTTGGAAACACGTGAAACAGTTAACTAATTTAATCTGCAGCCTTTCGTAGTGCACACTGGACCAATTTTTACCAACTGGGTTTAATTTTCAATAATTCAGTAATTCGTTTCAATTTTGACTGATTGAAATTAACTGAAGTCCACGCCTAGATATAAGGAAAATTTAAAGGTAAAGGTGGCGTGAGAGAAAAAAACGATCAGAAATATCTTGCACTGTACTCAAAACGTGATCACAAGTGAAGAATATCGAGTTTAATTTTAATACAGTAGTAAATAAAAAAAAATGTACGGCGTTGAGTGTCGACGTAACAAGAACAACATGTATGATGGTTGCATGTATAGATAACAATCATTATAAGCTGACATAAGTAACTATATTTTAAGGTAGATGGTAACAGTGTTGGGATTCTCAAAAGTATTCATAAGCAGCAGTTCTGAAAGAACTTTCTGGCAGAGAGGTGTAGCCATTATGTCGCGACGGCCTGTCTGGCACAATAGCCTCCAGGAGGCGACATTTTTGTAGGAGTGCTTTGTGAAGGCGCGCTGCCGGGGCAATCTCTGGCGCCTGCTGGCAATGGAGGTGAGATCGAGGCCGTGCTTGGCCCATCGGCGCCGTCTTCCTTCCCCGCATAAGCACAGACACGACAAAGAATGTCGCTCGAGCAGGCTGAAAAGAGGTAATGTACGACCAGTCAACACGTAAGCGCCCCTCATACCTGACTTAAGAAGTCTCTAGGAAGGATATGCGGCGAAACGCGTTTACTTCGAGAAAATCCATCACCAACATAAAGTACGTTTCCACAAGACTAGGATCCACCTGAACCAAAGCCGTTGTCATTGATGTGGGAAAATNGGGGGGGGGGGGAGGTGGCGCGTGCTGAAAACACAAGCCAGTCCAGTGAGTTTGTTAATCACTAGTGGCTGATGTTAACTTGTGGGAGCGACTGAAGCAGAAACCGTATCGTCGTGAGGAGTGATTGAGCTTCCTTCAATTTACAGCCGGTGCTTTGGGAATCACCCACCGCGGGGTGATACAGAGCTCTGGAAAAGTTGATAGTTACTCAGCGGGTGGGTAGACGCCCACAGAGGCCAACAAAATAAACCCATCATAAAATAATTTTCTGACAAACGTACGTACATGTATGTATACGTCCATCCATGCCTTCATCACTCACATGTGTTTATACACGATGATTCTCAATTAGACCGACAACCTTCGGGAGGTGATTCTTTGTGAAAAAGTAAAAGGAGAACATATGGGACACTTTATACCTAAACCAAATATTAAGGAATGTATGATCCCTCAAAAATCGAGATTTAAAAACCGTGTTTTGCAAAAATATTGGTAACGCACACATTCTAATGCTGCAGCGATACAATGCCTAGAAGGTGAAGAAATGTGTGCGTTTTTAACGAAAACGGTGGATCTTAGACAGTTGTAACAGGAGGGCCACTGTTGTTAACTAGGTCGCACTTCTCAATAAACAAGCATAAAATGTTCATAATTCTTGACGGTAAGAAAGTTGTACGCAATACGAGGGTGGCCACCCCTGTTATTTTCATTACGAAGGAGGGTATTACTGACGGTTAACTCTTACGTTGAAGATTCCGATAACATTGCACAATGTTTGGAGAGTTGTTATTTCATTTTACTTCGTTTCCAATATTTTACAAAAATACGGTTTAAAATCTCGATTTTTAAGAGCGCACACCTCCCTTAATATTCGGTTTAGGTAAAAAGTGTAGTGTACGTTTTTTTTTTTCTACTTTTTTCTACTTTAGCTTACTTTATACTAAAATCTCAAAGCAATGACAGACAAGAAATTTGAAAATGAGTTTTTTAGGCAGTCTTGGCGAAGAGAAAAGGTAACTGCTCTAAATGTCGAGAATAAATATCTTTAACTAATCTCTGCACCGCAGAGCCACGGATGTGAATATCCATTTTATGTACATACTAAGGTTGAATTAATCACTGCTCATTATAAATAATGCATCAACAAGTGGGTAGAAAATTACTGTAGAAACGTTACTGGGTTTGGTAAAGAGATACTACTTGCTGCTCTTGTAGAAGCTTATAGAAGGTCTAGTAGTAAAAACATCTGCATACCAACTGTTATGCAAGCCGGCATTTTCACTGGCATATCAGCACGAAGCACGCACCGTACACAAATAAGCAGAGAGTATTGAAACAATGTGTATTCCGCTCGTCGAACTAACTTGGGTCAGTTAAGCATTGCTATTGTTAATATGGCTTAAATGTACAACATCACTAGAAATTATAATAGTCAAGTCTGTCGGTAAATACCCAATGGTGCTGGCAAAGCATCAGTGTATGTATATAAAAAAATTACGGAATGTTTGTTGCATATTCCAAGAATTTAATTGCCATGAAATTGTAATCCATAATAAAAGTTTAAAAAGTAAACTAAATTACAATTACTACTTCAACTGGCATCAATAAATCCCACATAGCGTACTCGTTCAGAAAATCCAAAACATGAAGTCTCGAGTTTTAGTTGCAAAGACGAGTTACCCTCATTAATGTGGACTCCGAGTCCCAGACACACAGTACCGACTGAGTGCTCTTTCTTATGTGTTCAAAGCCGACACTAGGCCATCACAGCAAAATAGAGCACAAAAATTTTTTACGCCGTTCTCGTCTATATTTTTTCAAAATAATTTGGATGATTCTCACACTAAAACGCGTAAAAATGCACGATAAAGAAGGAATCTGTATTTGCGTGAAGCATATTCTTGTTTAATTTACTGGCCACGGGGAGCGCTCCAAGTTCTCAACATACTATCCGATTTGCTCACATACGAAAGCTGGCACTAATTCTGGGACTGAAAATAATAAAGCGAAAACTACGAAACTTCGTATTAAACCAGCCGTCACCGTCAATAAACATCATATCTGCTTCCTTACCTATGGTGAGCCAGCTGGTATGATATAACTTTTACTAGCTAGTGCGGAAAAAGGCACACTGTAATATCGCCGTCAGGTATTTCTGTTTCTTCACGCGGTAAAGCCCCGACTCTTAAATGGCTCCAGTAGCTCTAACTACAGCTAGGAGAAGTGATTTATAAACGGGAATAGAGAGTATTGTAAATGGTACTTGGAGGAAAACGCTACGAAACTGCAAGGAAGAAGTAGCAATAAAGCAGAACCATTGCAGTTTCTGCAGCATCACCTATATAAAAGTCAACCCAAAAAATATTTCAACTACCGTGTAACTAAACACACTCCATTCAATAAATCACACGACACTCGCAAAAAAAACTAGCATGTTTCATAACCATTAAGTCGATGGCAATGCATTGTTTTCCAAGAACAGCTTCCATATGTACGATGTACGATAATTGTATCGAAATGTTTGCGATTATTTGGAAGTTGGCAACATTCACACTAGCAAGACGATAGATACTGAAACGCAAAATAAATTAATGTACATCAGCAAAGTTATCATAAAATAAACACATTTCGCTAAACGGTACTATAAAAAGTTGGTGTCTGAGATGCTAAGAAATTAAAACCATAAATAACTATTTTAGCTTACAGCACGATAAAAGTGTTTAACATTTTCATCTAAAAGACCTGTTGATGCAGATAACTGCTTACGCATTGTGTAACATATATGTTAGTACATTTAGCAAACTAATATAAATCCAGTGATAGTGCTATGATTATGATCTGTTCTGTTTCGTTTAACAAGTTAGTGAATTTTATTATAACTATTATTTATGATTGTAATTTTATGCTTACTAATAAGGACAAGGAAATATAAAACAAAGTAAATTACACCAACTATGCACTAAAATTTCGTAGTAAGAATGATTAAAATTAATAATCTACATTTTTTAATTACTGGCTAGGCCAATAACGTTTCACAATACGAGTATTTAATTAAAAATGATTTTTTAACATGGTTTCTTGTATATGAGAGCTCTTCAATTTATCGACAGTTTGTAGTAAATATTGAAACCTACTGCGTTGCAAAATGCAATATTGTTTGGATTTCAAAATAATTTTAAACGGATATTTTTACATTTTTTGTTAGGTTTCTTCCTAACCGATGCAGATTTCGCTTTATTTTTTTTTGGTAGTTCACAACAGTGTGATGGTTGTGTTCAGTTTGCAACCTTGCAATCTTGGGCTCGATTCATACGACGTGTTTACAAGCGGAGAGAGTATGGGGCATATCATCGAGGCATTTTCTGGGCAACGTAAATAATAATAAATGTGTCTGTAATTACCGTCAGGGCCTTTTGTCGCTTTCTGGATCCACGGTGCCGGATGAGCTGGCACGGACTACTGGCGTTTGACCAAAGCAACATATGTTAGATCTCTGAAACCTTAATGTGACGTAGAAAAGCGGCGAGTCCCGCCTGACATAAGCTTAGCAACGATATAAGAAGCATTTCGCTGGCTTTAAGTCATCTACATCAACATCACTACTAAGTTCAAACCCAAAAACTGCGATCCAAATTTTATATATTAGTGTTTTATTAGAGAAACGGTGAACCTTTTGCTACGTGATCTGGCTGATTAACGCATGTATATAAGTGTAAGGTTTTCCACAACCCCCTTACTAATGTGTGTCACGAGGCGGGAGCACCCGGATGAAACCCAATCACCTCATGAGAGTGACCAATGCATCCTTCTCCATCCACAACATCCATATCAATGTATGGACTAATAAACTCTTTAAACCGTCGCGCAGATATCACAAATACGTTGGAAAACTCAAATAAAAGAAACCAAGCCCATAGGAACAAATGGCAACATGAACAATCCCCTGTTGTAAGAAATTAACGATTGACGCTAATTTCGTTTTTAACCACATAATTGCGGACTAATATAATTTTTTCTTTGCAAAATACCTCAAAAATGTTTAATTAAAAAGTATAAAAGATTATTAAAAACAATTTTTAACAAATTAAATATATAGCGATCAATATTTTACAATTGAATAATATTGGGCTTTAATAGAAATTACAGAGTAAATGCCCAAATATAAATATTGTTCTCATGCAGACATTACTCAAAATATTTTGGATGAAAAATGTTCTGCTGCTGCATCGTTTGGTAACCTATGCAAGCGGTCAGAAAAATGGTTGCACGTGGAACGACGGAACGACGGCACTATAACGACTTAGGCATTCTAAGTGCGCTTCATTGCTCCCCTGCTTCAGTACTCACGTGCAAACTAGTACAGTTCCGACTAGCTACAGAATCCCTGGCTAGCTACAGAATCCTTCGCACACAGTAGGCCACGAACTACTTAGCTGCACACCCAGTGCTCAAATTATTATGAGCCATGCTGCAGGTGGGTCTCGAACTGTACCCGGGTCAGGTTACTTACTGGTGGCATCCGTGAAGTTTGTCGACCGGTGTTAGTGCAGTTACGTTAATCGATGGCAGCGGCCTAGTTAGCTGTAGTTAGAACAGTTTTCGAGGAAAATATTTTCTCGGAAATACTTGAACACATATCAAAGAAACACACTGAAAAATGTTATATTCTGTAACGAGCTACAAACATGACATCTACTGTATTTAATGTCAGACGTTACGGCAAAAAGTGTATTTAGTACGTGGGACATGGTAGACGTCTCACTGACAAAGCATATCGTGTCGCAGCGAACGCCACGAGATCGCAGTCAATCACGCTGCATATGCGAGGTCACCGACGACTGTCGCATGCGTTTCCATGCTGCTGGAATGCGATAACGGAAATAACCTTTCGGCCGATTTCCCGTTATGCACAAGAACTCGTCCCGATTTTAAACCTGACACGCCAGAACTCGTGCATGAACTGCAGCGAAGTTCGCACAAATGGGCATGGGAAAAGACAACGGGAGAAAATCCACCCAGCGCGGCAAACCAAGATAAAACCTACGACCTCACCAACGTGAGATAGGCTTGCTACCGCACTGCCAAACACGCCCGGTAGTCAGTCAAAAATAATCTCACAAGATATCTGAAAATTATTCCACCGCAGCTCAATACATTGATATTTGGTTGCTAACATTCCTACAAGGCAAAATAAACCGATTTTAAGTAGCAGTATTAAGAGAGTCAAAGCATACATAACGCTCCTAGTAGGTAGGGCTTGATGTCTCGTGCACAGCGAGGTCATTAGAGACGGAGCAAGTTGCTCAGAGAAACAGGAACGAGGAAGGAACTGGTCGTGATCTGTAGTAAAGAAACATTCCAGCATTCACCTGGAATGATTTCGGGAAACCATGGGAAACAGAAATCAGGATGGCCGGACCAGGAATCTCACCCGGGTCCTCCCGGATACAAGTCCCGAGGTTTGCCACGGCGCGCCACCTTGCTCACTAACGCTCCAAGTATGCCTGTCACATGTCGTGTCCGTAGTTCGGAGACTAGTTACCGGGTGGCAGCGTTGCCATCATACCGCAGTATCGTGAGCAGTTTTCACTTGGACGCGGCAAGTCTGGTTTTCGTGTCACTACTGCGTTGGGGTGTTTTAGTACACGTCGTGTTAGTCGTGTGCCCTAGGGCGGGCGCTAACACCCACAGGTGCCTGTCATTCCTGAAATGTCATAGTAAATTAGACTCTACGGTAGAGCAGCGACGGAACGCTTAAACGGATGAAACAGGAGAGACCCGAGAATTCGGAATCGAACTCACAGGGGATCGAACACAGAGCTCCGGGGTGGCATGATGGAGTGCTGACGGCAAGGGCAACTAAATCCCACGTTGTAGTTATGAAGCTTTAAGCCACAACGGCCAGCGATGGACTCCTACAAGCGATGATTTCACACTTGAGTGCACGACGACAATCTCGCATCGCGACGATGGCTGAGTTGCTCGCAGCAGACTGTATACGCCGGCCGGCGAGGAATTAGCCGGCACGCCACCGTATTAGCCCCATTTACATGTGTGATGCGGCTTTACGGAGTTCGCGCCGGTAGTTAGGAGCATCTGCCGGCGGCAACGGCCGCGCACGTAGTCGCTACACAACTCTGTAGTTGATTGGCCGGCGGCGGTGTGGCGGGGCGACTGTGTGCTGCCAGTGTTGCCAACCGAACACCATAGTCCGCTCATGATTACTTCCAACTTTTCTGAAACCCTGCTAAAGTTCTACTTCCAAGATATTACTCCGCCTCATGCAAAATAAGCTTAATCAAGTTAAGGTTTATTCTACTCAGGTTAGGAACAAAATGAGATTTCTTATGGGAGAGTATGGCATAGGGAAAATTTCCGCCACTAGGTGTGCAATGTTCCAAAAGGAAACTTTTAATGAAAATTATAAGCTACGTGAATAATAAAAGATAAAGACTTTACTTTGTTACGAAGTTATTTTATATTTGTTTTATAATAATAATTAAAATTATAGTTTTTTTAATGTACAAAATAGAAAAAAAATGGTACACATGCGACACTAGCGCTTACCTAGTGGCGAAAATGTTTGGTTGCCATACTTTTAACTTTGATCTTCCGTACCTGAGTAGAAGTAACCGTAACGAAGTTCAGAAAATGAGAACTATTTCTTACTAGGCGTTTCCAGACGCACCTGTTTTAACCCTGTTTTTATTATCATCAACAATAATCATATATTAAAATTTATATGTAAAATGTTAGTGAAATCTCAATTTAATAAAAAAATGAGATACTTTTATGTTCACAGAAATATATAACACTTGTAATACATGACATATTTACAAGAAAGTCAAACTTGTCATACATCGGGTGATTTTTCAAAGGATTGTTTCAAAAAGAGTGAAGAAGTCGCGAATAGACTATACCCGCCATGTGTGATACAAAGAGATGGTGGCTAATCGCGGGAAAAGTTGACTGTTTCATACGATAACACAAAAATGATTCGTGTTAAGATATTCCCAACGTTTCATGATGTATCAAACAATTTACGACATTCATTTCATTACTTCTGCAACTTCGGTGCTTGTGCACCCGTTTGCATATGAAATGTCTTGAAATCTCTCTCCCACCAACATTCCACCATCATGGTAAATGAGGCAATATTTTCAACCGTGGCAGCATCGCATCAGCTTTTGGAAACATACACTCAGTGTCATAAAAACTGCCGCACCCAGAACAAATAGTCCAAAAGAGGCGAATGATAGTATTATACAGTGCCATCGCGGGCACAATTGCGAATTATTTAAGTGTGGCTGTGATATCGTGTAGAATTTTTCACCAGGGACACTAACATCGCTACGACCCTAGTAAGGCGAGTGTTTGTATGACGAAGCTGCATGCAGTATAATGATATAATGAGCGTACGTGTGAAGTGAACGTCAGCGAGTAGCTAAACATGCCTCGACAACGCAATCGGCACAGGCGTGGACAATTTATAGAGTTCGAGTAAAGGCGAATAGTTGGGATATGTCGAACTGCCTACCACCTGCACCGTTGCAACCGAACATTGCGATAGTGCTGAGAGTAGTGTACATGATAAAACGTGCCCGCCAGAAAGGCTCTCAGCGACCCAGAGTAACCACCAGAAGAAAGGAATACTTCGTCGTACGACAACCATGAACCTAAAACAACAGTCTCTCTTCCCACCATACAGAAACACGCAGCGGCATCACTGGAGATCCCCGTTTCCCACTGTACTACTGGGAGGTAATTTGCAAAAGAAAACTTGCACTAACGACGTCCCTTACGCTGCGTTTCATTGATACTCAAACAACACCGATTTATTTTGCAGTGTTAACGTAATCAAGTGGCATGTACGGCCAGGGGATGGCGATTCATCGTCTTTAGTGACAAATCCGCGTTTTGTCTGGACACGGGTGACGACACTGCTCCAGTACAGAGTGGCATTCGACATCGCACAAATCCGATCTTCACTGTCGAGCGACATGCCACAACTGGAAGCGCCATAGTGTGGGAAGCAATCTCCTACAATTCTTGATTTTTCCTGATTATGGCAAAGGGGAAACTGGCGGTACAGCGATATGTTCAGGAGACTCCGCAGCCTGGCGTGTTTCCTTTCGTGAAGCGGTTCCAACTGACTATTTTCAACAGGATAATTGAAGGTTCGGTTGAAGAAGGACCTATTCCACATCTGCAACAATGCATGCTACCTCTGTAGTACAGGCCCCTCCTCCATCAAGATGGGAGCCAGTGTGTTTTTATACTGTTTCTGAGGCCTACCCACAGCAGCAAACTTATTCATGTACACATTAGATGGTGTAAGCTATCATATTTTGTTATAAATATAATTTTTATGGATGTGAGGGATAGACCCTCTTTCCACCAGGCACTTCAATTGCCGCCCACATGCAGCACATGTTGCCCAGCACTGCCTTCGTGTTGTAGACACTATTCTTGACCAGACTGGTTTCTAGACCTGTCGTCTATAGAACATGTATGACGCCAGTTGGGACGGCAGCTTCAGCCATCAACAAGTCTACAACATCTGTAGCGGCAGTTGCAATAACTTAAGTCTATCCACAGTATCTTCACACATTCTGAACAAAACCTTTCAAAAATTACCCCATGTATGACGTGTTTGGTCGTTTCCTAAATATGACAACCATCATAATCACAGTAATTTTACACAGATAACATAAAAAAAATATTTTTTTTTGCGTGGACTGAACTTTCACTTATTTATAAATTATCATATTTATTTATATAAATAAAAAAGAGCGAAAANCGGCAGCTTCAGCCATCAACAAGTCTACAACATCTGTAGCGGCAGTTGCAATAACTTAAGTCTATCCACAGTATCTGCACACATTCTGAACAAAACCTTTGAAAAATTACCCCATGTATGACGTGTTTGGTCGTTTCCTAAATATGACAACCATCATAATCACAGTAATTTCACACTGATAACATAAAAAAATAATAATTTTTTTTTGCGTGGACTGAACTTTCACTTATTTATAAATTATCATATTTATTTATATAAATAAAAAAGAGCGAACATAGCTGTGTTGGTAATGCCTAGAATGAAATAGTTCGGGGACGCAGAATTAAATCAACTCGGAATAGAGTCAATTCCGGATTTCGTGGTACCTATACAGGATTTAAGTCAACCTGAAATTGACTGAACTCCGGATTTTAAGGTACCACATTGTTCAAATGAAAATTGTACCGAAAATATGTCAACTGGAGTTGACCCAGCTCCGGATTTTCAAGAACCACTTTTCACCCACAAAATACAACCGGAATTTAGTAAACCCGGAATTGACTCAACTCCGGATTTTTAGCTACCCTGTTTTAGTTTGAAAATCGTACCGGAATTATGTCAACACATAATTGACTCAATTCCGGGTTGTATGGTACCCGGCCGGAATTAAGACAACTCGGAGTTGATTCAACTCCAGATGTTATGGTACCTTCTTTTTGACATGCAAATAGTCTCGGAATATAGTTACTGGAATTGAGTCAACTTCGTATTTGCAACAACCTCTTTGCAACCGGAATTTAGTTAGCAGAACATTGATAGATTCTTTATGTCAATATTTGCTCATTGAATCCAGCATTAGATGCCGAGATACACTTCTCAGCTATCTTCTAACGGGAGTGACCATTAATTCATTTTAAATAGTTGTTGACACCCTCTGCTGAAGAAGGCATGATGCTTCCTAAATTTGATATATTTCATCTCCTTCATTTTGAAATTCGTTTTGTAGTTCGGTTTTCAGTTAGCAGAGCAGTAGCATGTATAATTTACATGTTTAAGCGAGATTACTGCATTTATTTGTATGGCTTTATAATCGTCACTTTCGTGGTCTCAGATTTTACTGTGACTGTAACCACAACAAGTACAACACATCGTCATAAAAAACATTGATGTAATTAATGCGAGAGATATACATGATCTTGACGAGAATAAGACAGGTGAGGAAAGAAAGGAGGCTTAATGTAGAAAATGTCTTCATTCCTTGTCGCACTATAGCCACATAAAAACGAAAGTACCATTTATACCTCGGTTTGGTGTTTATTATTTTTATTCCAANCCTTGTCGCACTATAGCCACATAAAAACGAAAGTACCATTTATACCTCGGTTTGGTGTTTATTATTTTTATTCCACTTCAGAGAATCAACAATTATGTAAAAGATTGTGATAAAATGCAGCAAATTAAAACTTTATCCTAGAAAAACATCAATTCGATTATATTTGCTTTGAAACAAAATAACGAACAGTACCCATGCGTTCGTCTATGATGGGGCAATAAACAGCTCGATAAATATTTTTTTCTTCAATTTGTTTTTTGTAGAAATATGTATTTTTAGTACAAGGCACGCAATATAAGACTTAAAATCACGAAAATGCGATTTTAATTTCGCTTTGGTATGTATCANATTTTTAGTACAAGGCACGCAATATAAGACTTAAAATCACGAAAATGCGATTTTAATTTCGCTTTGGTATGTATCAGACTTTCAAAATACACTTTTAATTAAGGTTAGCCGCAAATTTATCTGACGCTATTCTGCGCACGTTTACTGTACTGCAAAGTAAATTAGTAGCCACCTACTGTGAGAATAATTTAGTCATGCGCATTCCTCAACGCTTGAAAACGGGAATCGACAAGCAATTTATTAAAGCACGCACGGACGTAAGACAGGTTGCATCATTAAAATTTGCTGGCGAAATGTGAGTACAACACCTGTACATTCCAAACTCTACTATATAACACCTCTCAATGACCCTAATACGATGTAGTGTTACTTCCGGTCTGACTGAAACCTGAACTAGAAGACACCACTCCCTCTGTCGTTACATCCCAGTGCTGAACGCCTGAGAAGTTTCATACCTGCCACAAAGGCTTAAGAGAATAATGATTTGATGAATGAATAAATTATATTAGAAATTAAGATGTGTATTTTTGCCACTGAAACATGANTTAAGAGAATAATGATTTGATGAATGAATAAATTATATTAGAAATTAAGATGTGTATTTTTGCCACTGAAACATGTTTCGTAAATAAAAATACTCTCTCCAGTACATAATATGTACCAGACAATGAAATGTTTTTTTCATATATAATGACAGTAGATCACCATTGTAAATAAGACTAGGAAGTAATTTTTNACCAGACAATGAAATGTTTTTTTCATATATAATGACAGTAGATCACCATTGTAAATAAGACTAGGAAGTAATTTTTCGGCTACGTGGTTTGATAGAAGGAACATCTCCTCACCTGGGTGTGTTGTATAATGACAATTTTAAAAATAAACATAATACATTCTTTGTCGTAGCTATTTAGAACATGCATTAAGTTTTACGGCAATGAGTTTTAAATAAACCAGTTTTCAAAATTTTTCTTAATGATTACAATTAAAACTAAAAAATACTTTTAAAACACATTAATATTTATTTAATAAAAATATATCAGAAAATTTTTTCCCAATTTTTAGAAAGAACCACACTCAACTAGTTAGATGTGAAATTTAAGGTGATTTAAGATATCTGTTCCATAAATAATTATATTTATAATTTAAACAAGATATTAATGGGAACCTGCAAAATAAATTTAACCCTCGTGTTATTTTTACAGTAAGCCGTAAAATATAGACTTCCAAAAGAGAAAATCGTTTTCCGTGAACACAGCATTTATAAATTTCAAAATTAATATATCTTGTTCGTACCTTGTAGTCTGTCTGATTTTATCAATTTGATGAGTATTAATTTTGGCAATGGTGGCAACATTATAATGGAATTTTGTTTTGGGATGGACCCTAAAGGTACATCGAAATAGTTTTATATGCCGCTAAACTACTTCATTAACACTGTTGTAATTACTATTGTGGTTCGGCTTCGGTTTTTNCGAAATAGTTTTATATGCCGCTAAACTACTTCATTAACACTGTTGTAATTACTATTGTGGTTCGGCTTCGGTTTTCCCCCTCAATGGCCGCATGTCACCAGCCAGTATACAGCATTCATGGTTATTTCAGACTTTCCGGAAGCCCGTCTCTTCCTCCACATATTGTAAATAAAGCTTTACAGAGTTTAGAAAAATCTCTAAAGGGACAACGCACCGCATTTGCACACACTGGATTTAGCAACATTTTGCGTGAGAACTTTTTCTTAATACGCATTACTAACACTCCTAATTTCTCCCCGTTTTATTAATATTAATTATAAACGACATATTATAATTAATTGATAAAAATAAACAAATGTTAAATTTAAATAAAAATAAAATACTTTTATGTTAACATAAGTNATATTATAATTAATTGATAAAAATAAACAAATGTTAAATTTAAATAAAAATAAAATACTTTTATGTTAACATAAGTATAAAACGCTTGTAATACATGATATTAGGTTATGTGTCAGGGCTTACAATTATTTGCAAACAGTTCTTTCTTCTTAGTTTTTTTGTTGGGTTAACTTTGTGTGCGTGCGGTTATTTTTCACTGCCACCAACTGTTTTTTTTTTTTGTTTATTGTGTGCGCAGACATAGTGCACAATGGCGAACTCTGGTGTTTGACGTGTAACTCAGTGTTGTGTTGCATTCCGTTCGGCCTGACGACATGCAGCCAAACACAGTCAAAAATGGTTAACACATGATATATATAGAAAACAACCAAACACTTCGTACGTAGGGTGATTTTTAAAAGGTTTGATTCAAGAATTGTGAAGATACTGCGAATAGATTTACCTCGGCAAAGATACGAGTGCTGCCTTGGAAGAGATGATGCGGGGAGGGAGATATGACGTGCCTGTGATAAACGACTCTCAGCTGGCGGCGATCAACACCTTACAGAACGCCGGGGGTTGCAACCCTCTTTGAGCAACGCCTGGATGCTAAATTGGGTCATCTTGGGCACGAATATGAGCGGAGTAATCCGTAATGGAGTTGCACAGGAATAAACGCAGCCCTCCATTCCCCCGAAGGGAAATTGTTGCCGATGTAAGATCTATGGTAAAGGGAAACCGGGATAACAACCTATGTTCTCGATCAGTTGCTGGGGTTCATCGGGGTTCTTCCGAAAGAATGCTGTGACATTTGTAAACCACCTAGGCACATTTTTTTGTTCTATTTTTTATATTTAGGCCTATTCTCAACGCGCCTCTTGTTAATGAGTGATACTCATTTAGTCCAAGCTGCCCGACCTCAGAAACAATATTTGACTGGGTGGAGGCGGTTGGCACTACACCATTAGACTGCACCATTAGCATATGACGTCACAGGTCACATGGACCACTCAGATGTTCTCTCAATATCTGCTTGTTCAGGTCGAACAGCTTAGACATACGCATATGAACCATTTTGACAAGGCCCTTACTATGCTATATAGATGCAAAAAAATTGACATATTATGAATGTAACATGTTCCAGAATATGTTATTGGAGGGACAAGGATATTTCGCGGGTTTAATGATTTGTAGGCCTGACTCCACTATAATATGTACACAGATGTCCGAAGTTGTCTCACATCTACAGAAAATACATCATTCAGTGTTGAGGCCACGGTCGGCGTAGCAGCTAGGGCACTTGCATCCCACCGAAGCAAACACAACCGGATACGTTAATTTTGCAAGTTAAATTACTTTACGAAATACGATTTAAATTTTTCCAGTAGGTCAGTGTGTCCCTCTTGATTTATTCGCATGTGCATGGAAAACATGTTTGCATCTCTTAGACGTTTTAAGAGTTTGAATGAATCACGAACGCCAAAATTTTGCAGTGTTTGTTTGCCCACGTAAAAATGTATGTAAAGGTGTATCTTACGTGCAACGTAAAATCCTGAAGCTTGACGTACATGGTTAGCGTTGGTATACTTCATGTCTAATATACAGATGAAATTGAAATCATATGAGGATCAAGTGAAGTGTTCCTGAATTATATGTGTACATGCTGATTCTTGAATTATTTTCTAACAAGATATAGTTTCCGTTTATGTGTGTATATACCTTTGTTCATTCTTCCTAGACAGTAACCTTCATTGGTGATTTTAACATAAGCAACAAGTTCTCTGGGTTATTAAAGTACACGATTTGTTGTACAACGCTGTATGTGTATGTCAAACAACGCTGTATTAAAATATGTCGAAATAATCCTTTCACCTGAACCAGCAGATAAGTTAATTGTGAGACACTAAGAAAGAACTTGATACATTTGCCGCGCAATTAGTTATTTGTGTAAAAATTAGAGGTAGGTACCAAAACAGATTTTCAAACGAAACTTAAAATATGTAGAAAGACAAAATGTATATATAGTTTATGCCCGTTTTATTATTCCTTAATACAGTAACGAATATTTTGGATGTAAGTTTTTAGGTTAGTGACAAAAGTCTTTTTGTGTTAAGAAAATAAATGTATGCAGTACTGTATAAAAATAACAAATTCACAGTAGTATTTCAGAAATATTTCATATTCTGCCGTTTATATTAATTCCTAAGTTTTGCACTATGAAAATTGACTATTCCGAATAAATTTAGGGTATGTTCACATATTATCTAAAATAATAAGTATTTCAGTAAAAAGAAAGCTATAATAATTTTTTTTCATTTTTAATTAAATGTTTGAATGTGTTTCACGTTACTTCAATATGTGTAAGACAATTTTTTTAATCCAAAATATTATGTTTGCCGTTATAGTTTGGAATCAGCTGATGTCCTCGTATTATTTACATTCCTATGTTCCCATTAGGCACGGCCAATCCCCGGTCAAGTACTGTACGATCCGTTCTGCAATACACGGATGCGTAACCAACGGAAACGGAAAACGTATATAAAACGAGCGGACATATCGGGATGCATTTGCGAAATTCTACATTACACGGTCATGTAAAGATCTGCAATTTACGAAATAAAAAACACGCTGACATAAGCTTTAAATTATTCAAACCACATTTTTAAACATTTTCAGTATTCAACACTGTGTAAATACTACTGCAAAGCAATGCGCGCATGTTTATAATAGCCACGGCATACCCATGTCCTTGTTGCTTTGTATTCCACAATGGCCACGAAAACGAATATCGAGAAACCAAAAACTTGATATATTTTGGCTAAACGGATTCATGGACATGGAAGAGTTGCGAGTTGCTCCAATAAAATACACACTTGATTTGAAAAAACCTCTGTTTTGGGCCAACAAAATTTGAGAGTGAACAAAATATTTGCTTGATCAACTGTGCAGTAAACAAAATATATTGTTCGCTTAAAGAAACATTTCCCTCGGGGTAAATAAGCGTGAATAACAGTATTATATATATATCCGAGAACAACCATCATAGCGTAGTAGTTGAGACACAACTTTGTTGTGAAAGGTCCTTGAATTGACTTTCACAAAATCCATGGCCGTGCTTGTAATTGTTACGTGTAATTGAAAGGGTCAATTATAGTTTAAACCACAATTATAGTTTAAACCATATCCTTTATTCCCCAATTCGACCACGACACTAACAAGGAATATTTTAAACAATCAAAAGAAAAAAAAAATTCCAAATATATTAACTAGAACAGCTTAAAGAGTTCGTCTAGTTGAAGCGTTGAGGCCCAAAAGCGCGGGAATGATAAGGGTGACACTGCTACGCACATAAAATGTGCCATCGTCACTACGTGCTAGGCTCTGAACTGGCGTACAGTGTTGTCGACCTGCATGTACCTATGGGACTTCAAGCTGGTACCCTACTATTTTATTGGTGGAAAGTGTGTAGCAAGGTTAACTGCAGGTTCCTACCATATTGTTACGCGCTCGATGCTACGCATCCCTTGCGAAAGCGGAAATGTGTGAAGGTCACGCATGTAACACAAGAGCGGGCGGCGAACACGAAGATCAGCTTACACAGGCTTGCCGCCGCGCGTGGCCCCGCGATAAAACTTTTGCGGCTTGCGCTCCTGACCTTCAGCTGATTGCATTTCCGTGTATATCTGAATAATTTCCTGGTGGTTTGCTGCCCTAGTTTCTCTCAGCGTGACTCGGGGTGCGTCAAACTTTCCAGGTCAAGGCCAGCGAGTATAAAAAGTGACGGGCCTCCGAGCCGAGAGTTGTTCAGTGGGAGTGGTTGAAGCAATAGACGACGAGCGAGAGAAGTGACCGGCAGGAGGACAATCTGCGACTGCGAGCATCGGCGCAGCTAATAGTGCGACTGCGAGCATCGGCGCAGCTAATAGTGCGACTGGCAGGCTGGACTATTGGACTGGATGCGTTAGTGAAAAACATTGCAATTGATGACAACAGAAGACTGAAAGTGTGTTAATGATGAGCATGAGTTAATTGACTATAATCCAACACAGACATTAAGAATGACATTAATTATAGTTAAAAATACATCAAATATTGTGCTCATTGTGAAGTAAAAAGAGCAATAGTGGATATACTGTAAATGATAACTGCGTAAATAAATTAAAATTAAATTTCAGTTATTTTTATTAAGACCTCCATTCATCACAAACTCGGATACGTCCCTCAGGCGTCTTGTAACAATAGTTTTACTCGTGTCCGGGTAGTGCGTTTTAAGATACTACCGCATGGGAAATTAATTTTATCAAAGTTTGGAGGGCACTGCAATAATATTTACAGCAAGCGCGATTTCTAAAAAGTACCATTTATTCCTCGTATGGGGTATTTTTTTCTTTCGTAGGTAAACATACTGGGGACACGTCTAATAGTTTGGCGAGAAAACCCGTTTTTAAAAACATGATGCAATGGAATTCAAACGTCAAGTAGACGATAACCTTGTTGTGACAAGTTTGGTGACGATACAGGCGATGTAACGTTCCTTCTAACCATAGGCCTAACCATACTGAGCTGTACATGCTGAAGCAAGTATTATATGAATACTTTTTGCACTGTGAATGAGATAAGAAGAAGTTTATTTCTACTCTTGCCACTATAGAACTTTGTTATACTTATGTAACAGAGAAGCAAATTATGTTACAAAAACCATTAACAAGCCCAGAAAAGCTATTGTCAGTATGTAAATACAGTAATTACAAGCCAGAAGAGCCAGTAATTACAAGTTAAATAAGGCAGACAATAACAGAATTAGTCAAAGGGACAATGAATACAGTGTATATAGATATATCTCAAAAACTCTGGATGACACAGCGACGAGAAGAGAGAAACATAGAGTCAAAATCAGATATTTTTATGCATGAAAACTGGAAGACATAAAGTGGTCATCGTAAACGAACTTAATAGGTTTCCTGTAAGGAAACTGCAGTCATCTTTCTAAGAACTGGTATCTGTTACAACCATTAGACGCATATGATAGACCGAGCAATATGTACTAACGCTACTATTTTGTGATAGAAATGCCATCTACGTTCCTCTGTCTTTGTCGTCGTCCGTAGATATTGTCATGTTTCTTTGTATGCTGTCCACTTCTTTGATTTTTACTTGCTGACAAAATTTTTATGTGGAAATTTAACATACTATTAACATACTAATTTCAACTTTTTTTTGTCTCTGTATATCCGTAACAAACTGTGTTTTCTGCTGCATGCAAATAAGATTTGCAATGGCCTATTTTAGCTTTTAGTTGACCGGGTACCCGACAATTTTACTCAGTCAAGTCATGCAGATAGCTATTGTATCATCACCTATTCCAAAAAAAAAAAAATCTTATATATGGTTTTTAACAAAACTATAGTAATGGTTTTCTAAGTTATTAGTAATAATAAAGAATGCATGAGAAATACAAAAATATGCGTGGTGAATAGGAAAAAGATAAAATTAAGCCTTGGTAAGGTCAAACCAAGAGAGGCGAAGTATTTATTATTATATTATTGTATTGCTGCTACAAACAGCGCCACATCCGGAGGATCGGCAGTTTTGTGATATTGTCCATTTCATATAAGTGAGGTAAATTTTGACAGTTCTAGAAAAGTAGCGCGGCCACAATGTATCCTTCCACCACAGCTGTTTTGTCAGTGAAGAAAAAGGCGTTCGTAAACAAATATTTCAGTCCAATGCACACTTGCATTTTCTTCTTTCCTCCNATTGTATTGCTGCTACAAACAGCGCCACATCCGGAGGATCGGCAGTTTTGTGATATTGTCCATTTCATATAAGTGGGGTAAATTTTGACAGTTCTAGAAAAGTAGCGCGGCCACAATGTATCCTTCCACCACAGCTTTTTTGTCAGTGAAGAAAAAGGCGTTCGTAAACAAATATTTCAGTCCAATGCACACTTGCATTTTCTTCTTTCCTCCNTTTTGTCAGTGAAGAAAAAGGCGTTCGTAAACAAATATTTCAGTCCAATGCACACTTGCATTTTCTTCTTTCCTCCTGACGTTAGCTAACCTCCGTCCAGTAATCAATTTGGGACATTATAGCTAGGTTGGTATTCCAACCTGTTTAATTTTTGTATTTTTCAAGTTAAGTTTGTTGGGGTTCGGTTTATTAATTTAGAGGGGAAAAAGGAAACAGTGCGTAATGAGGGAGGGTGGGCATTTAGTTTAAAGTATTTCGTGAGATGGCAATGTTTAGAGGTTCTTAAGAGTGTGTGGCATTTTGAGTTGCATATTGTTCTAATGGAGCAGTGGAAAATTTTGCTCGTATGGAAATAACATTCAAATTATTATAACTTCAAAAGTTTTAACTTCAATGAAAAAAAAAACGCGATACATACGTCATTGTTCGTATTCATAAAGATCAACAGATGTCACAATACACACAAACACTTTGATCGAAGTTAACATTACACTCGTTGAAATTACGATATAGGCAAAAAACTTATATTATTTACATACTACAAAAGTGTTGAAAGTGCGTCATTGTCAGGCCACGTGCATTTGACTAATTATATTAACGGTTCACAAATACATTATTTACAAAACACGCAAACTTACTGTTGGTAAAATTCGCAACCTCTTGAACAATTGTTTTCTATGGAAATCCTTACAAGTTTACTTCACTAAAATCACGCTTGTTCGTAACAAGCTGTAAATAATTTATTTGCATAATCATTAAGTAAAATCAATACTACGCACGTTTCCTGAAACCAACAAACTTAAACCTACGAACGTAAATTATATTCGTGTGGCTTCATTGCGGACGGCGGTTAAGGAAAATACGAAGCGGTAAACACGTGATGATTAATATTACATTTCACTCAAGAAAACGCACTACAGCGGTACCTACAACCAATCATGCTTAAAGCAAGTAAGAAAAATAATTTACTAAAAATATTTCTACAACACCAACAAGTTACTCGTATAAACACAATGAGAAAAAAGCACATGCACAACGGCGTTCACCGGGCTGAAATTGGAAGCTGGAAATATGGCTTGTCATTGGCGGGAAACGTTTACTGTTCGCGCGTGTCAACATGCTCTGTCATAAATGCTAAACATGTTTTTAAAGTCAATTCACTAGAAGTTCAACACATTTTAATATTGCTTTAAAAACATAATTTGAACTGTAAGTATAATTAAAATGTTAAATTGCAACTTTTAGTTCTGTTATAAGTTAGGTTATAAGTTATTGTATAAGCCGTCTCCTAATAAGCCTTCAGGCACAATAAGCACTTTCCAATCATATCAATCAATCAAAATCCGACTGGTCAAGAACAGGAGAGTCCCACTTCTTACACGCTGATAAAACTTTCACAGAGATTTTCCTTCAAAGCTGGCAAGATCGTGAAAATGACAACCTATGGACTCCTGCTCGCCCAGGTACTTAAGTGGTTATTGCGCATTGTTTGTACTCAACGTGTTAGTGCTTAGCATTTCGTATCTTAACACAAAATGTACGTTAGAACGTTGTCATGCTTGACTCACACTCGAGAAGGTAGAGGATTCAAACTCGGCATCGGATGTTTCGAGCATGATTTCACCAACGTGTTTTGCATCAAAATGATGCAGTTTCGCGACATGTCCCTGCGCATGTAATTCCCCTTACGCCATCGCCATAATTAACTACTTCTTCTCGGGAAATTTTAACAAAAAATCAGGCGTCCCGAAAAATAATAACTGTGCTGTAATTACCCGCAATTACTATTATCCAAAAGAAATATGCTTTTTTATAGCCAAAAAGCATATTTGACGAGATAAGTGAAACCAGACTTGGTGTTGGCAAGAACCCGTCGTGGAAAGCTTTGCCTTTCTGTGTTTGTAACGCGTTATGGTTAGCTTACTCCGTTGTGAACATGTACAGATATGGTAATACCCCAGCGAGGCACAGACGGTGATAATTTACAAAACCTGCGGGGGCTTAGCTTTACGGCATGTCACGACAAACTTTCTACGCCATTCTTCTCTATAAAATGTTCGTTAGCTGCGATTCTTGGCTCCTCTTTGTTCGCTGCTTATGTATGCTGACTACTTTACGGCGCGAGCCCGTCGCAACAACTCTGGAAATTTGTGTCACTTGAAGTGGAATCTGAGAGTTCTCTAATAATCTTTACGAGAGAAAAAAGATTCCTTGTTGTAACCACTAAGGAAATATTTATCACTGAAAATAATTAACTTTTCTATAACAAAAACAAAAAGGGATCTGAATTCGTCTCGCTTAACTATAAGTTGATTTTCGTTTACAGAACCATAGTGAAGTCTCAAATATCGTTAAAACAGAATATAAACACTCGGCGTACTGAAGGAACGATCATTTTGCTTGAAACTTGGGTATGGACAGAATTTTAATCATCTCATTTCAGAATAAGCAGTGCATTGACTGACTCATAAGTGTCAGCCCCACAGTATTACAGTGTAGACAATATATTACACAGGATTTATTTTACTTCCAGTAATTCCAAGTTTAAAAAATTTGGGACAAATAAAATAGCATTATATAGGTAATTCAAATTTCATGGCGCGGTTTTGATAGGTCATTCGCGGTCAATGAAGGGCTTTTCACAGCCCTGTTTAGGATCTACTTTTATACTAAAAGNGCGGTTTTGATAGGTCATTCGCGGTCAATGAAGGGCTTTTCACAGCCCTGTTTAGGATCTACTTTTATACTAAAATTTTTTATCTTTCCACTAAATATAAAGTGAACATTGCCATCGACCTGTTTACATTATTCATGCGTTGATAAAGGATGATTCAGGAATTGTTACCAATGTATTCTATATGTATATGACACAAAAATTTTAATTTTTCATTTCATGTGCATTCGACAAATATAAACTAAGTAAACTACATCTGGCGTCCACAAATTTAAACATCACACTTTCGCAACACCCTCTGGTGGTGGGTAGACTCGGCTCACTAGGAATCCCCAATCAAACTCCACGCCAGAGGATTTGCCACAAATCTGAGTCTACTGCTGGGTAAGAAATCTATAAATTTACACAGCTGAAAAGCAACACCCAGAAACCCCAATACAATTAAACTGGAACCAATACAATTAAACTGAAATGTTAAATAAGCAATGTTGCCCCGAGGATGTAACATCTAATGATAAGCAACAGCGAACTTTGTTGCCTTTCTGATTTATTTTTATCGACGCAGTGGCGTAGTTTTCGGGAACAACCACGCCACCCATGGCGCGCTGTAGTCGGACAGTATGATGTCATTCTTGCTTGGCAGAGGCGAAGGTCAAAGCACACCCCTGCAGCCGTCAGTGTTGAAAAGGCTATTCACTCGGGCGGAAGCTATGCCGGACGTCTTGCCGATTCACGCCGGCTTCGGGACACGACCCATTTTCTGCAGTTGCTAGTAAAGTCTTATGCTGTATATTCTGATTTTCTTAACTTCTTGATAAAACGAGAAATTCTTCACACTTATTTTCACGCTAGTAGTCAGGCAATATTTTTACCGTGCCGGGAAAACGGGGGTGGTATTTTCCATTACTACTGCGGTGCAACGACTGGCGACTTAGAACTTCCAGTTTTTTTTTTCATCCAAGGTAAGAAATATTAACAATATAAAAGCAGTTTACACCTGTCAAGCAGGTAGAAATTAAAGTGGCGTTGTTAATTTTTCATTGAAGGCAACAGCATGACGTGACGTGCTGGGCGGCTGCATTTGACGAGACATAAGTGTCTCATTTTTAGTGTGACGTTAAGATGGAAATATTATTACCACATCAAGGCCAACTCAATTGGAAGTATTTCAGTCTGTGCCCGTTCAAATATATTAAATTAGAGCAAGGACTTCCTGCACAGGTGAACATAAATATTGCTGAGTGATAGCGAACTATCAATAAAACCCTTTAACATTAACATAACTTCTCTTTATGATTAGTATGATAGTATATTCCTGTTATAATGGTTTCTACTTTATAAATAAACGATGTATGTTATAAACTACACAAATTATTTTCCACGCATATATATAAACAAAAACACACACCTATTCCCACATCTAGGACTTACAGCGTGATTTTTACCTACTTGTCGAAATTCAAGCTACTGCATCCATAGGCCAATAGAAACAATAAATGGTGGTAGCAAAATGTTTTGAAAGGTCATCTAGTACACTGAAGAGCCAAAAAAAACTGGTATAAGCGTGCGTATGCAAATAACAGAGGTATGGAACCAACCACAGTAACGCGATGCGGTCGGCAGCTCCTATATAAGACAACAAGCAACTGGTAAAGTTGCTAGATCGGCTACTGCTGCTACAAGTGCAGGTTATCAAGATTTAAGTGAGTTTGAACGTGGTTTTATAGTCGGCACACGAGAGATGGGACATAGCATCTCCGACGTAGCGATACAATTTGGATTTTCGCGTATGGCCATTTTACGAGCGTACCGTGAATATCGGGAATCCGGTAAAACATCAAATCTTCGACATCGCTGCTGCCAAAAAAAGATCGTGAACGAACGGGACAAACGACTGACGAGAATCATTAAACGTGACAGACGTACAACCCTTTCTAAAATTGGCGCAGATTTCAATGCTGGGGCATCAACAAGTGCCAGCGTGCTAACCATTCAACAGACCATCATTGATAAGGGTTTTCGGAGCCGAAGGCCCACTCGTGTGCCGTTGTTGACTGCACGACACAAAGCTTTACGCCTCGCCTGGGCCCGCCAACACCGCCGTTGGACTGTAAACACGTTACTTGGTCTGACGAGTCTCGTTTCGAATTGTATAGGGCGGAGACATTAGTCGAGTCCATGCCACGTCGTCTTGCGGCACTTCTGCGTGCTCGCGGGGGCCCTACACGATATTAGGCAGGTGTACCAGTTTTTCTTGGCTCTTCAGTGAATTTTTAAAATTAAGCTGAATTTATGAATGTTGACGATTCTATCTATGGTGAATACAGCTTCGTTGGTAAATAATAAGGTGAACAGAAAAGATAGATAACCTACTGTATAGACATCTGCTGAAACCAAGCACAAAATTTGACTCATGGAAGAAAATAATTGTCAATAAATGCATGTATTCGTTGAAGACGGTACGGATAAAACAGTTTCTGTCGCAAAACTCTCCAAACTGTGGTGTGCTGAACGTTCTCTACTTCTGCTATTCTTCGGGAACTAGTGCTAGAATTTCCTCCAACATGCAGCAATATCCGCTCTTCGAGATTAACCGTTCGAACACTAACGGGCTTGCTACCGTCTGACCCTCGTTTTTTAAATGAGCGTGTTTCTCGTAGGCGTTCATGCAATCGCTGGAATGTTTTCTTGTCTTGAAGATATATATTATTGAAACGACCCGCATAGACACTTCTTGCTTCTTCTGCATTACAATCTGGAAGCCCAAATTAATAACTGATTACCGCACACAACAGTATCAACTGCTCTTGTCAGGAGGACAAACAGGAATAACCCATAGCATACCTAGTAAACAGGTCGAGAGATGTAAAGTATGTGGCTTTAACACAGAAACAAGGTGCAATAGGCTACATGTTCATATAAACTTTTTTCATTGTTTTCGCGTCCCCTGTCCATCGGCGAAATATGTCCCACATGTTAAGGAAGATCCTGCAGGTACACAGGCATGCCAACAGTTAAATCGTGTAGGCCCTCTTCTATCCCGGCAATATTCAAAAACTCGTCATGGCGTCGATTCCAAAAGTGGATGAAACACTTGTGGAGAGATGTTGACCAACACCGTCTGAATAGCTACCCACAGTTCCCTGCTATTTTCAGGTGCATGATCTTGAGTACGAATTACCTCCCCATCGCGTACCATAAATGCTCAATGGGGTTCATATCGGGTTTTTTTATTACAGCAGTCGTTTAAACTCACCAGAATACTCCTCGAACCAATTCTGGACAACTTGGGTGGGCAACACGGTGCATTAGCTTGCTGGAATATTCCATTGTTGAGTTTTGTTTGGGGGGGGGGTGGATACGCGAAGTACATGAAGGGCTGCAATGCAATGCCATGACCAGCACACACTCATTCGCGCTATGTCAGAGCATGTCTGGGCACTTCCAAGACGTAACGGTACGGTGGCGCCACAGACTATTACCTTTACATAATGCTAGTCCCTAACTTTTGGCATGTTAGTGTATAGTTAGGTTACAACAGTACACTGTGTGTGTCATCTGACTAATTTGGTATGTGGGGCTAATTTATATTAATGAAATTTACCCTCGGAGAAACATAAGTGCATATTGTGGACTAGGATAACTATTTTCCGCGCTTTGGGTGTTTCTTGGAGATAAACGAAAGCAAGAAAGTTTTCTGTTCAAACCAACTGTATTGCGAATCCAATTCCCGTCAGTTGCTTGTAGTCCGCCATATACAATTGGTTATAACCAATCCACTCAAAATAAACAATGACAGTCTCTCTCTGTGAATAATTTAATCCGTTAAAAAAGTGTGTTTGGAATATAATCGCACTTGCCACACACACACACTCGCGCGCACACATATGTGGGTGTTTGTTTAGACTATCATATCCCATACCAATGTGGCGGTGTAACTGGTGAAACAGACCTGCTATTATCAACACCCATGAAAGAACAAAGGAAAAATAGAAAGCAAACGAAAATTACGCAAAATTCAAATTAGCGGACATAAACCAACAATCACAAAACTGTGTGGAAAAAAGTGATACAATTAGCAAATTAACAGAACATCTACAAAAAGGGAACTGAAGGAATCAGCTTCTGTTAATTGTAATAAAAATGTCAACAGCTAACACAATATTGAAATTAAAGAAATCTGATACAGTTTGTAAACCAGAAGGCAGGCTTCGGTAAAAATAAAATTATTCCAGCTCAATGACCACCCATACCTCCACCATTGGCCAGATGGTCGCAACAAATAATAGAGAACCTATCCTCTCATTCATTCATCCTGGGGACCAATCAGAGATAATTTTTTCAGGCTACTAATAAGAAAGAATATTCACTCCCAATGATGTGAACACAGATCAGTGTTACTAAAAATTAAATACACTCCTGGTTTTCACTCTAACAACACTGCAATACCACACGAAAACCGGAGAAGATAGAAACTTACGAAACGTCAGAACTTTTTTTTTTTTCGTTTTTTTTTTTGTGACGTTTTGATTGTTTGTCTCATTTCTAGCAGTACAGTTCTTCGTTGTTTGTTTGTGACTTTTTTTCGAACCAAAGTGGATGTCTGGGTCTTTATTCACTCTTTCGTAATGTCTTTTAATCTATTCAACAAGCAGAATTGCTCTTCAGAACATCGGTGATTAAATGCTTATTGAAGTAATAAAATATAATATCTGATACAATCAATAACTATTTACTTATGTCCACTGCTGGGTTGATTAAATAAGTCGAATAACGTGGTTTTCACAGTTTTTTCAGCGTAGCAAACTTATTTAATGAAAACGTTAACACATATTATAGCCTAAAAAATATTTAAAATGTAGTGATTATGAAACCTGTTGACTGGAACTGAACAATCACTACGTATCAATCACTACGGCACTATCACTCCAGCTAAGAAAACTTGGCAATATAATTTACACATTACACGTTATTATCAGTTACAGGATAAAAATATGACAATTTATTTTGTACCAAAAACTTACATAGCTTCGGCTCACGCTTCTGTATAAAAAATTAATAAATTTATCCGTAAACTTGTTTAACTCCAGAGTTACTGTTTGATTGCATACGTTTATTCAAAAACCGTACACTTAGTTACGCATATATATTTTCTTGTATAATTTTCGGCTGGAATAGTATAATTACATTTTAACATGTTTGTAATTGTTACATTTATTCTATAACGAAATATTTTTTCCATTGGTTTCAAACAATTGAAATTTCGATGATTAATGAATCCACTGAAATAAATTCTCAATGAAATAGACTCCTTTCTTGACCACGTTACTGATTTGTCAGTTAATTATGCTTATAACAATTGCTGTGAAAGTGAAACAAACAACTACGAATTAAAACAGAAGAATCAGCAGTATAATTTTAAGAATCAGGACACTTGAAAGACATCAATGCTCTCTCGCGCGCGCGCGCGCACACACACACACACACACACACACACACCCACAGTGGCTACACGAAATTCTGAGAAATTTGTTTTAAAACTGTACTTAAATGTTTTGGTGTTGCAGCCTAGGAAAATTTTTAAAATGCCACGTTCACTTTAAGGGCAATAAATGCTCAAAAAATTGAAGTCGAAGGTATTCCAAAGATTTAATTTTGTTAGATACCGAAATAATGAAATATTGTGTGTGCTGAATTTGTATATTAAACTAATATAAAAAAATATTCAGAGCTTCAATAACAAGAGTAACCCTCCTCTCATTAATACTGGTGTCACCGTAATCCTACTGTTTGGCTTTCGACAGCAAAATATACTTCACATATTAATTGAAAATGTTGTGCTTTTTTTTATGTACGTTTTTATCTTCTTTGAAGCATTGCAAAATCGAAAATAAAACCTATTGCTGCAATAAAAACATCTACTGAATCCATGGGATTCTCTTAAAAGCGCTGAACTAAAAGGTATATACAACTTTCTCTAACCGGCGTCAAAAACCGTTTTCGAAATCTATGAACTTGGTATAGTGAGATAGTGAAGAGTTAACTTCAGTAGGAAGCATCTCCTCACAGAACAAACGATTATGCATTAAATGAGCCGATGAAAACACGCTTTTGGCGGTTTGCGAAGAAGGTGCTTGGGAATAAAAATAAATTTAGGAAAGGGGGGNTGAGCCGATGAAAACACGCTTTTGGCGGTTTGCGAAGAAGGTGCTTGGGAATAAAAATAAATTTAGGAAAGGGGGGATAAACGGAAGAGTTCTTTTGACTGGTGCTACTGTACTAGCTGAGACTGTTGACAGCGGTCTCAAAGAGANGGGGGGATAAACGGAAGAGTTCTTTTGACTGGTGCTACTGTACTAGCTGAGACTGTTGACAGCGGTCTCAAAGAGACCGCCAGTTTCTTTTCACACCATCCTATCTCCCCTCCGACTGCGGTCACAGGTAGAAGCAACAGGTGGGCCGCCAGAAGGCCTAACAAGCAAACAGTCGGCATTGTTCACAAATTAGTTGACATTCAGCCGCGGGCCCAGGATCTTGAGTCCACGCCCGTCTTGGCCCGGTCATTTCCACCCCATTGTTGGTTAGCCCTCGTGTTAAACAGGAGGAAGAAGAGGGGAGGGAAACCGAAAAAAAAAAGAACTCGGCATGTTTCTCATTTTACATTCGACGCGAGAAGCGCTTACAATGTCGGCCGACACTGGACGCACGTTCGCTTGGGAAATGATAAATGCGGAGTTAATATTCCTTCAGTTCCTCCACTCGCTTCTGGAAAACTTTTTCGACATCATGACCGTTATGACGGAGAGAATGCCTTTTCAGGGTTAGACCATGAGCCCGTCTCGTCCATGCTGACATCAACGGATCAAATAGTTGAAAAGAGACGCATGACTTTCAAAGTAATTACCGTAAAAAATAATGTGTATCGAAGTCAAGGTGAGTTATGAGAAAAGACTCGTAATATTTCGTGCTGTCAAATTTCACTTTGCGAATATTTCATGTTCGATACTGGCCTCGTATATCTAGCGCTGCCATCTGAGAACTTTTATATTAAAGTCGTCATCGCTTGCAAAACATGAAGAGACAGTCGTACGTGCGCAAAGAGAATGAACATAATCTTCCATGTTAATCTATTCTGCTAATTGTTATTTACTAGGACGCAATGTGTATTACTTCATTATTGACGCCTTTATACATTTATGACGTCTATTAGTTCACGCTTAGTAGTAGTAGTAGAAGAATATTTTTCAGCCTGCAGAAATATGTGATGCAACCCGCACAACACAACTGTTGAGCAGTATTGCCTATAGCAGGTATTTCTTGCAAAGTTCACAGAGTGCAAAATGAAATTATTTCCGAGGATTCAAAAACGCCTTTGTGTTTAACACTGTAAAAATATGCTACGAAACCAAACACAATTGTTTAAGCAAACCGTGACGATGTTATACTGCACTGAAATACTGCAGAATGCAACTAAACACGGTACACAATTAGCTTCATTATAATGAGTTTTGTAAACATCGTTTCAAAACAGCATTTTGAACTAGTTTAATTAATACGCATGTTCCTAATTGATTTAAAGGCTCAACATGTAACTTAAAAGAAGAAAATTTTTGTAACAGTAATTTAATTACCATGAAAGTTTAATGTACCGAAATATTTTGACGTTATGAAAACAGAAATACAGATGTTCCAGGTTTGTTTGCTCAAAAAACATAGCTGCACTTTGAATCAGAAGAGGAATGTTTATTAGAAGAAATTCGTTACACGCCCAACCCATACCAAGTGAGTGAGTAAAGAGATTTGTGTAGCTCTTAACAGCGAGGTCTTGAGAGTAGATGGTGGTAAAGCGAGNATACCAAGTGAGTGAGTAAAGAGATTTGTGTAGCTCTTAACAGCGAGGTCTTGAGAGTAGATGGTGGTAAAGCGAAACGAGTATAGAGCAGCGCCGGAATGTAAGGGTGGGGGAAACGGAAGATCACCGAGAAAACCCACCGACCAGCGGAATCGTCCGGCTCGATTCCCACATGCAAAAATCCGGGGGCCACCTCGCCAGGAATCGAACCCGGTTTGCTTTGGTGGAAAGCAAGCAGACTAACAACTACACGCACCCCCCCTCCCCCGCCATAAACAAGTAACAGCTTTTGTAGAATGGCGGTGCTCTCCGGTGATCTGGACAGGCGAGCGCATAAAAGCGACGCGGTCCTACAGCCGCATCGCGGACATGTTGCGAACACGATGACGAAGTTTCGCACGGATGCGGCGGTCAGGCAGGACGGATCACAGGCGGGTGTGGCGCGGTGCTGTGGAACTCATGGAGGGGGGAGGGGGGNAGGGAGGGTAAATTGAAATTGTTTAGGAAACCTCCGAAAGTTTGCACCTATCCCTACCTCCCTACCCCCCAGTGATATACCACGACCACCAACTTGGTAGAAGCTGTGCGCCGAGAGATGTTACAACCACTACGAAGTAAACTTTTGAAAGACCAGCTTAAATTTTTGTCACTTCCACCAATTATGTATCATTTGGCTACGTGAAACAGTTGACACTGCTACGAACCTAACAACTAGAAGGCATGCCTGTGCGTCGCTCGGGTGATATTGCAAAATTGTTACAAACACTATAGTCCATTGTTACTTCAACTTTTCTTAAGTTTCACTTTCGGGTTTTTCTCCGCACCATGAAAACCAAGCTTTAAGTCAATAAAATTACTCCAAAGGTACAAATCACCTCATTCGTGCACATTTAGTTTAATGATATTTTGCATGAGAACTATTTCTTACTAATAATTACCAACACGCATATTTTCTCTGTTTTTATATTAATAAAAAATAAAATATTATAATTTGTAGTTAAAATATAAGTAATACATCAATTTAGCTACTTTTGTGTTAACGGAATATAATTCTGTTAACAAAAAAGTATCTCATTGTGATACAAAACATATTTAGGAATCAACCAAACACGTCATATATGGGGTGATTTTTCACAGGTTTAATTCAAAACGTATGAAAATACCGCGAATAGAATATATATATATATATATATGAATCTGTTACATAAATCAGTGCAATGCTACTCAGTAATTTTACTGTCAATAATATCCTAATGAACTATTTACCANGCAAACAAAGTGAACTACTTTTAGTAGTATCAACTTATAAACATCACATTTCCTCGAAGACATTAAGGCGTAGGTTTACTTCTTATAATTCGCTACCTACTTTGCTGGTAAATATTTAATCAGTGTTAACGTTCAATTACGCTTGAACCAGTTTCAGACATGACCTTTACAATTATGACAACTACCGCCCCCCCTTTTTTTTTTATCAACCTCTGCCAAGAAGGTATAAATGAACTCGATAGTGACCATATGACTGCTTGAACGTTCGTGCCAGTGTAATCTGTAGCTGAATCTGTTACATAAATCAGTGCAATGCTACTCAGTAATTTTACTGTCAATAATATCCTAATGAACTATTTACCANTGAATCTGTTACATAAATCAGTGCAATGCTACTCAGTAATTTTACTGTCAATAATATCCTAATGAACTATTTACCAGAATGCTACTCTGGCAACAAGAGCCTGAAGCAAATAAATTCGCCGGGAAAACAGCAGAAATTATGATCAAGCCAATGGCATGATCGGCGGGCTGTAATTTATTCCACTAGAGCATTTTCGCTGCACCGTAGTCAAATTCCACTGATCTGGGCCAACTTTCACTTCTGCAGTAACGAAATCTGCCGACATTGATTATACAAATCGATTTACAATTCTTTATAATTTAAAAACTTCTAAAAGTCACAGAGAAACAAGTTCTCATAGGTTGTGTGGATGACATCATCAGCCATAATTAGTCCATGACAGCTCAATAATGAATCACACGGAATGGAGAATTCGTAGCTTCACTGACTCCTGGTCTACCCATGTAGCAAGAGACAGCCGGCCGACTGTGGTTTTACTGATGGCATTGCTGGATCACTGCTGGCCCAGAAAACTTACGAGTCTACACAATTGGCCCTGCTATGGTTAACTGCTGGCACCAGGACATTTGGTATGCAATTTATGGCGCACTGATGGAATGTTGATGGAAATGAAATTGATGGTTGAGAGTAGTAGGTGAACTACAAATGGTCCACAAATGGCTCACCAACTGTATTCCCTCAAAGGCCGCACATAACCAATAGTTATCGCTGGTGAAAGTATGGGTAGCCATCTTTAGGCCATTTGATGGCTGTAAGGTGGTACATCGATGGACCATTGTTGGTGCAATTTGGCTTATTATGGGAATTTGTATGGCTCCCACACTTCGCAGAGAGCTTCTTCAAACTACACACACACACGCGCGTATATGTATATGTATATATACGTGTCTAATATAATTATATAAAAATATGATACAATGAGTAGATTATTTGTAAATATATAGTGATGGAAATGTGAATGGAAAAATGCTGTAAATACAGTATTAGGTGTGACTTCAAGACTGGTATTGAATAATTTGTCATATGTAATGTTTGACATGTAATATTGCATATAATTAAAATGACAAGTTAAAAAAATAAAATAAAATACAACCACCTTTAGAAAATTCAACAATTAATGGNTTGCATATAATTAAAATGACAAGTTAAAAAAATAAAATAAAATACAACCACCTTTAGAAAATTCAACAATTAATGGTTTTTGTTATTTAATATCACTAAAATATTCATATATGCCAACTGCATTTCAAAACAGATGAATAGCATCCAGGTGACATACATACAGCTAAAAACTACATTAAAGACAAGTTTTTGAGTTAATATCGCGATTCAGGTAGGAAGTTTCTCTCTCAACGACAGTATTTTTTTGNTACATTAAAGACAAGTTTTTGAGTTAATATCGCGATTCAGGTAGGAAGTTTCTCTCTCAACGACAGTATTTTTTTGTTTATGTACATATTTTTAAAAATTGATTTGTTCGCATGATAAATTTAAGGTTATGGAATAATTCGTGTAATTTATATTACACTAGCGAACCGGCCCGGCTTCGCCCGGCAACAATTTAGTTTTTACAGCGATACTTGGAAAGACAAAAATGGTTACTGTGGGTCATCTTTAAAAGATAAACATATGCTATTGCGGAATTTTCTGTAGAACTTTTTGAGAGTTACAATTCTGCAGTACATTAATTTGATGTATCTCTTATGGTTTAGTCAGCGCAACCAAAACGTTCCTCAAGAAATTCTCTAAATGATGTTGAAAATCGCATCAAAATCCATCAAGTATTTAGAAGTACTAAGTGAATACATATACAGGCGCGGATAAGCGACTTTGTTTTATACTATTTAGAGATTATTTAGAGATTAGTGTGTGATAATAATTTAAGTCACAGCATATTCTAAATTAGTTCATCTGAACATAAGAGTACACAGTGGAATAATGGTTAGCATGCTGGACTGTCACTGCAAGGGGCGTAAGTTCACGCTCCCTCCTCTGCCCAGGTAAGCACGAGATTTTAATGTCGTATAATGCGTTTAATAGTGAAGCAAATAAAATTTAAAAACAAAGAAAAGTTGAGAAATATGTTAAAAATAATAATTTTTAAGAGATGGTGTTTGACATATGGTAGAAGCATGGGCAGACATCAGTAGGCCATCTGGTGGCTGTGAAGTGGTCCATCAATGGGCCATTGCTATTGTAAGCATATAGGCCATGCGTGTTCACCACACTTGGGCCAGATATGGGCAGAGTATGGCTAGTTAGTGGTGCCACTTAAGAGCCAGCAATGGTGCCGGGTGCATGCCAGCTATTGGCAAAATTTTTGCCGGCATGGTATCCAACTGTAAACGATAATGTGTGTTTTGCTACATGAGTAGATTCGCCACTTCTTGCCGAACTGATTGGCCGCAGGCATTTGCTGTTTTGCTACTGTCTTCACGAGGCATTCGCTCAGAAAGATACCGAGTAGGTTAAACAAGTAACCTACGCGCAGACGTTTCCTATTTTATCTCTTCAAATATCAGTTCTCAAAATGTTATGGTCTCTCATTTTACGTGGTTTTTATTCATAGATACGCACGCGCGATTTTCACGAAGAGGTTTCATGAGCAGTTGTATTTAATATAATTTAAGCTCAGATACGTACAGTATCATAGTAATATAATTATGGTTGGTGACTAAAATAAGAGACTTTCTTATCAGAAATACAGGTGGTAAATAAGCAAAAGAAAACTGCTGATATGCCCGTAGGGTATTGAAATCCAGCGCGAGAAAAACTATTTTCGCGAAAATCGGGTATCCTGTCATGGCAGATGGCAGTCGCGTGGATATAAAATAAGTTCTTGACGGATTATTAAACGGTCACGAGAATTTGACGACTTAAAATAAATGCCTATTGTGAAACTCTTTATTTTAGGATATCTGATGTTAGTTTACTCACGAACTGCAAACATAATTACGTAATTGTTCACGAAATAATGTTTTTTTTTCTTTTACTGTGCGCAAATAAGAGGTTCAGTAATGTCACAGAGTACTTAAGAATACAGAGATTAAGCGGCTACTTATGCTGCGAACTCCAGCCGCACTGGCCAGCAAAGTGGCGTCACTGGCCAGAAAAATGTTGGAGCGTCGTTCGCCAATCAGTGCCTGGCAGCTTACTAGCCAGCCGGCAGCTCATTCAACAAGGAACCTTCCACAGCACGCAATAGCCAATTAGACTTGAGGCCAGTTATCAGAGCCGTGCGTAGCCAATCACAGAATGGGTACGCCCACATCAAAGGAACAGCCTTTCATTTGTATTCTCACCTGTTCCGTGTATTTATTATACGAATGTTTGCGTCGGGACGAGAGGCGTTGGCGTTACATAACTACAAAATGTTCTTACAGTCTGTTCGGCCGGTTACAGACATTACTGGGCGAGAGACAGTACACAGCCCCGCATAATCGCACGAGTCTGTCTTTCCTACGAAAAAAAGCTAAAAGCCTTGAACTTTTCTGCATTCCAAAGAACGTTATACGAAAACCTTTTTTTAATCTCAATCATTATTATTTAGTAGCACCTCATTCGTGAACACATTCACTTGTTTTAATTGAAATACTGCACTTATCACGGAATATAATAGTTTATAACTTTGTCTTCGCGACTTAAAGTTATTCCTGCTCAGTACAAACATGTTTCTACGAGTATTATACTTACGGATCTCGTAAGTTAAACAAATACATTTGGAAAGTGATATTACTCATTTTTACAACTGTGTATATTCATACAAAGCCCTCAGTATAATTTATAAGCTATTGATACACTATGTTAAAGATTCGGCGCCATAATAAAATACATTAGCCATCAACCCCCGTTGACAATACCTGGTTTATACTAAGCATCACAACTGACACGTCGATATTTAAGTACAGTGTAAACATCTTAATATATTCCAACAAATTTATACACGTTTCAATGACATAACGAATCAGTCAAAAGCCCAATAAATCAAAATTAATGAGTTAAACATGACAGCATTAGAAAAATTGCAGATGTGTTAATTTTCTTGTTTCGTGATTTAATTTGCCTTCGATAGTCATTCGTTGGACGAAATGTTCGATCTACTTCATGCGTACACTTAATTTTCCACGCAAACTTTGCCGCGGTGACGAAACAAGAAAGCCCTGAAACGTAGAAAGAAATAAGATTCTTGAATCTATTTATCTCAGGATTTCATCGTTAGTTCAGGAAAATTTCACTTTTGGAATTTAAATTCTTTATTATAAAAATTATTCAACACAAAAGTCTAAACTAAATTATAATTGAACGTAAAATACACACCACACTGTGGAGTTATTTTAAGTAATATTGAGAAAACTTAAGTTTCGAAGTAAACTCAGAAGCGTCTCAAACAATAATGATTTTTGTGATGTAAATTTTCGCTGAGATCTCACAACTCACATCAAGAGCCAACTCGCAAACCATCGCAGTAAATAAATAAAACTATTAAGATAGTGAAATAGTTTTGTCACGCGTTTCTTTAGTCCTGACGCCGCAGCACAACAAATCATAACATCGCCCTGCTCTTCTTTTAGACATTTTCCTGAGCGATAAGTACGATCTGTGCAAAAGAAACTCGGTCTTCTTTGGCTGCCTCGGGTCACAGAAAAACAAGGCGCAGCAGAATATTACATTTCGCCGGGACGTAGATCTGCGATGCGCCTGCTGTCAAGAAAAACGTCATTCAGTGTCGGGAGGCTACGTCCACGCGACACTCCGTAATTTTCACTTGCGCGAGGAATAAAATTCGTCTCCAGTCAGAAAGTATATTCTCTTCCCCCCTACGAACCCTTTTTGTTTCCCTGCTTCTTCTTATCTCCTCCTCTTACTACCCCCCCCCCCAAAGGTTTTTATTTATTCTCCGGGAACGTAACTCCGGCGAGCAAAAAATAAACTTTTAACACAATGTGTTTGTTTTATTCCACGCAGACCACAGCTCGTTACCGCCTTCATCCGTGGACGTTTCCTCGCGCCGGTGCACGGAACACAGGTCACATATTTTTTTTTCTTACCCGCTCACGCCGCGACTAGAAATAACAGAATGATGATTGTGTTGGTGAGTTACGCCTGCCGGGCCACGCGGCGTATTTATAAAATGGAAGTGGTTGCTGGCACTTACCCTTGCTCGTCGATGCTCAGGAATGCGACCCCCGGGGCTTGCTTACCTGTAACAAAAGACAAGCGACTGCTGTAGCCACACAAGCGAGAATAGATATGTTTCAAGGAGCACAACACTGTAACAATTACTGGAATAATTCGCGAATTCAATCGGACGACAGGCCACGTTTATCTTACATCTGGTTAAATAATATGGTACAGTAAATCGTGAGCTGTGTTAATAGTATTGGATCACAATTACCGAAAAAATGTCCAGTAAGAGGTGTCCAGCAAAAATAATACCAAAATTACAAACGCTTTTTATTTATCCTGTCGCCAGCTGAAATCGCGAATACTTGTGGTTCCTTGCGAGTGTCAGTAGAACTCTGTGAACGACAATACTGTGCAATGATGGACTTGGAAACAATTGCGCGTTTGAAACCACATCTAAAATTAGCTTCCAAAATTCCACACGCGATTAAAGTTTCTCCCAGTCTGTTACCTGACTGCCCTGTATTGTCGTTCGCAATATTCGCTCTCGCCAATTCTTAACAGACCTATGTGAAGCCAATATCATTATTCTAATCAAAATACAAAATACATAATAAAAATATATTTACACTGTTTATTATTAAAACGCTTTAGAAGGCGCTGAGAGCCAGAGAGACCTGATACACTTGACCGCTCAGCAGAAATTCCAATAAAAGTTGTCAGCAGTTTACTGAGCTCTTTTAAAAGACATGCTTAAGATCAATTTTTCTTCCCATTTTGTATACTTCGCCATATGTATAATTGACCTTGTCACGGACACGATCATTTTATTCTTGCGCCGACCAAAAAAAAAAAAAACTGAAATCACTAGGAACGTAAAATGTTCCTGAAATGGCAATTCTTAATTGATGTGCATAAAACAACCAAAAAAGTTAAATTAATTAATCATTCGAAAATTAAAAAAATTCACTTTCATTACAACAACGTCACAACTTTTTACAAATCGTTGAAAACTTTACTGAAACCATAAATAAAGTTGTTCTGTTAAAATATATCCCCTTACAAACATGGATTTATTCTGGCAAATGCTGCTTTCATGAATGCTCAGTTAACCGGTAATCACACACAACAATCTTTGTCCCATTTCATGCACAGAAGTAATCAAAGTAATTTTCCTGCATAAGACGGTTTTTTTTATAACAGCACAAGAAGACAAGATTAATTTTAGATTCTTGTACACAATAAAAGACATTTGACTAGGGAAAAATCATCCTGGGACCTTCGTAGTTGATGACCAGCCAGCAATAAACGTTGTAGAGCACGGTACGCGTTTCGGTGTCATGTGGCCAGTATGTGGGTGGTGAGTGAGAATACAAGAGACCAACACAACCGCATTGCTTAATCAGTAAATACCAACAACTAAGACGATCGGTAAAATTTTACTCATTCAGGTAGAGCAGTTTCGACAGATACGCAGTCAGATTCGCTGATTTGGAGCAGATTTATAGTGAATAAAAAGGTTTAACTGTTAAAAAAAATACTGTTAGTCAAAAACTGCACTTCGGTGTAGTGTATTTACTTCTATTGAACGAATGTTTGCCGAATTAAATAGTAAAGCATCTTTTCAATTTCAATTGTTAACGTTTATCAACCAGACTGGAATGAATATTAAGAACCCAAAATGGATTTTGTTAAACTATTAAATATGAAATATAATCGAAGTCAGCTAACAAACAAACGATTTGACAGGGAACATAACAACACACACACACACACACACATATANATGAAATATAATCGAAGTCAGCTAACAAACAAACGATTTGACAGGGAACATAACAACACACACACACACACACACACACACACAAACAGAAAAAAAGGGGGGATTATTTCATGGGCCTTATCAAAAAGTTTCTTGGAGACAGTATTTTCTGACGGCCTGGTGATTAATGAAAATGCCTAGCTGTTAGAGAATGATGTCGTGGGTTTAAATCCTATCTCCATTTCTTTTATATTACGTGGTTTATAAATATTCTAGGTTAAATATAATACAATAACTGTACGGAAGCCCATATAAATGACCAGACGTGTGAAACAAACACGCCCAGCGCGCACACAGTCACAAAAGACTGCTTATAATTTAGATTGTTTGTCCCCATTCCCCAGAGAGTACTTGGTTTGCTTATTTAAATGAAGGCAATACCATGTCACCCCTAATCCATAGAAACATTTTACCCTTTTATATGCAACCATGATATGCATTGCAAAGTAGCACGTATCAAAATGGTAAGACACAATTTCTGATAACACAACAAAAAATATGGTAAAACGGACAGGACCCGAAGTATCAATACACTTTTATTTGAATTATAAATTGTGATCAGAGTGAGATAAAAGTGTTATTTTCCACGCGTTTGCACAGTGTTTACGCCCATTGGGCATAGTATAAAAAAATATATTTTCACGATATCGTAAAATAAAAACAGATATCCTTTCGAAGGCCGAAAATACATTACAGGAATAAACTTTGAACAAAAAAATAATAAAAAGTGTTGTTTCAGCAACACCCAGGCTCTTCATAGAGATGAACAATCTGTGTTTTCGCACTGCGAGTTATTAACAATGTAATTACTTATCTCGCCCTTTTTTTTTGTTCACTTACTCTTGTAATGGAAACTGGGGGCCTGTGAGAGATAACTGACATTGGAGATGAGCTGTGAAACGTTTTTACATGCACAAGCAGAACATTTTTTTTCTTGGTAGCTGTTTATTATGCGTTCACGCAGTCCACATGGCACTAAGCTCGTACGCTACACTGAAATGTATTCGCCTCTAGTTGGCTGCCTTCGCCGAGATGACGAGACCGTCTTCCCAATTTTATTGGCGATACCAGCACAATATGATTTTAATTCAGTTATTTAATTTGCTTTTTTTTTTTAAAGATATCCCTGTGTATTGGTTGTAACATTACTTTCTCTCAAGCAGTCTCCTCTCTACATCATTGTGGCAAAATAAATATTTATAAGCATACCGAAAAAAAAATTGGTTTACCTAGTGTGTTATGTTTCGTAGCAGTTTACGTAGCTCACGTGAATCGAATGCGGTAGGTTGCGGGGCGATCTCGGCTGACAGCAGACTTGAGCAGGAGTTTCCTCTACTCACATTCCTCTTATTGTGGCCTCTTGGTTGAAGGAATTTTGCACATACGAGGCCTAAAGGCGTGGGAGCGCTAGGGGCGATCGAGACATGCGCATCAACTCTCTCATCGCCTCTACGCGCAAAGCAGTGAACTGGCGTGCAGTCTTGACGTCGATAACGCGCCTCTATGAGACTTTCAGCGGAGACCCTACCATTTTATGACGTAATAATAAAAATTAAGGTTTGATGCACGTCCCCATTCCTCTTTTAATGTTTGTACTGGAATGTTCTTAACTAAAAATGACAGTGAAAACACTCCTTTCAGCCATTTTCATTAAAACAAAAACATGTTTTTAGAGAGAAATGAAGGAACTGAATAACGTTTACAGACGCATGACGTTTCTTATACGCTACTCGTAAGCAGACCTCACTCAGACACGTTCGACGGTTTTTTTAATAAAACTTTTTCTGCTGGAGCTCTGCACACCGTTCGGCGGCCTACCCAGGCAGCCACCTCAAATGCTGGTGTAGTCTCCATATACATGTCATTAAAGTAGCGGCCTGTTAGTGGTACAAAGCTGTCAGCCAATATTTAAAAATACAATTAATATGAACAAATAAAAAGGCCCATTAGTGTTTGCGTTCACTTCAGAATAGGCCAAGTTATCGTCGGGCTGGGTTTAAAAAGTGTTTACCTAAGCTGTCGCCGATGATACTGGCAAATGTGCCGGGGATGAGCGTGGGACTGTTAACTCTCGACGTGTCTGTTGACCTGCGCAAAAACACAAAGAAAAATAAATTATCCCAGTTTCATTATTTTCACTTTGTTTTTAAAGTAGAATGCCAACGGTTTGATTGGATTCGCTGAGTAAGGGAACACAACCAGTTTCCGAAACAAGGACTGACTACTCGTTATTTCACACTGTCTTATTTTCATTGCTATTATTTTTAATTTTTTTTTTTTGTTTTTGTCTATTTGGTTTTATGCTGTTAGTTGTAAGACATAATCTCACTTCTTTAACCCTTACATTTGTTGTAAAACGGGGGCTTCTAATATTGTGCAGTTTTTTATTTCTGCCCCCTCCCCTTTTTTTATACTGCCTGATCTGGATAAACATATAGTTAACTGTCGTTTTCCTGTTTGTACCTAGTTTTCATTCTCTTAAGTTTTTCTTTCTTTTGTTTCATTTTGTACGCGTATTGTTTTATTTTCGGCAGGTGGCTTAATTATATCGAGATATTTATTCTTTGATGCTTGCCTGCAAATAGGGGAGTTTATTTACCAATAGTTTGTCCATTCTGCTTAGATACATTTATTCTAAATACTTTCTCCTTTAGTTGTGTTGTTTACCATTGCTGTATTGTACAGTACGGCTATAACGTATAGTTTTAAGGCGGAGTATCGTGGGTTTATCTCGAAACACAGTAAGTTCGACGTCATCGTCAAATGACAAATTAAAAGGACGCCTTAGATTGCGGCCACCATTTGGCCCTAAAATCACTACTATAATAGCTTTTAGGGGAGGGTGGAAATACAGAAACACCGAAACCCTAGAAATAGTTGCCTCCCTGGACGCTTTACGTCGTAAATAAAATGCGTGTATGGAAATCACAACGCTCATGAGGCATACAAAACCATATGCAAACGAACCCAATTATACCTCGTAAAACGCAAAATGTGAAGTCACGCTCCAATTTCAGCTACTCGAAGTAATGAACTAATTGGAGAAACATTCCCATCACGTATTGCAGTACTGCAGTACAACAAATATAAAATAATGTTTTTATCACCACATAATACACAGTATAAGTCAGAACTGAGGGGGGAGGTAATTCGTTACGAGAAACAAAGCGGAAATGTATTTCAGCATTTTTCGATAAAGTGAGAATTGTGGCCGGTACGCGCTACTGAAAATTGAAATTGAAATTACATTTTGTAAAATATTTTCGAAAACCATTTGAGACTAAGCAGCATAATATCGGACCGTGTTGAAGGACAGGGAGTGTGGTGGTAATATCGTCACCCCTTCAGTACGTACCTACTTGGGGTTCAGCAACTTTATTTGGCAGTTACTTACGAACCACTAAGACGTAGTGCACGTTTACGTACGGTGTGTTAATCAGAATGTGAAAAGCAACAAAAAAGGTAATCTTGTCGGCACTCGCTAAGCCTAATCGTTCTCGTGATATGGTCCATGCGGTATAAGAAAGCCCCCGTTTCTGACAGTCAGTGAGTGGCAATTGACGTATACGAAACAAACAAAGTGCCATTTACAAAATCCTTTATCAGCTGATGCAGGAACGAACAAAAGTTAAAATTACGTTGGCTATTCTGAGTGCACTGCCGATGCACATCAGAAAAGCAGAAAATACGCGGATAAGAAAGAGTTATTACATCTATTAATACATTTTATTTGACAAGGTCACAAAACAATGGTTGTTAGTGTTAAAAACTAAACTTCGTGATAATGTAGTTATGTATAGGTGTTCAAAATGAAATGTACAATAGAACGATACGATGTGGAAAAGTTTTCTGAAGTTGTGCTAACTTCAGAAAGCTTTTCACGTCGTATCATCCCTCTCCAACCTCGCTTTCAATACGTCCTTGATATTAATTCCAAAAGCATACAGAAATATTGCATAATATTGTTGAATAATTTTTTTTAATAATTTGACGAAACGACACGAATTTTAAATATATTTCCAGCCCGTATTATAAGAACTATCAACTTTAAAAAATACACTATCTGTTGACCAAAATGAGGGTTGCTTAAACTTGGCCGTGACGTGCTGTGTGCACCATCTGTCGGATATTTTGCGAGGTATTACCAGCCAGAAATTAACCACTTTCCTAGGCGAAATATAAAGAATTTACAAACAGATGCCAATAGTTATATTTTTCCAAGAGCTCTGCATAATTTTTAAAGTAACATATATTTAATGTACAACGATTTGGAGTACAAGTAATTTATATTCGGCCGGTAATCGTTCATCTACGTAAATTATACGCCACATTGTTCTGTCAAAACACATCTCCTTGTTTCCGTAGAAAGTGAGATACGCGTGAATAGTTTTTAAGCAATTCTAACGTTATTCTACGTCCATATTTCCAACTCGAATACTTTAGCTATAATGTCCAAAGTGTGATAATAGATACCACAGACCGTCTCGCAAATGTTAACCCAAATTCACTATCTCAGACAAATTAAAAAAAAAGTTAGAAAATATTTAATTATTTGCAACATTTTATATTTTTACTTTTATAACATACTTATATTTTTAGACAGATGTCAGTCTTAAAATATCTTAAAATTTGTTTAGCATTACAGTACAATGAGAAGTGGATTAGCTGACAGCGTGTCGATAAAAAGTACAGCCTCGATTGACGGACCAGCTGATGGCGGAAGGATACGTAGTCAGATGTAAACAGTGGCGCTACTTTCGCAGACCTGTCAGAGAGTGGCATTCTTATACAGTATGGACTATATCAGTATTTGTATGTTTAAAGGTGGTCGTAAGAATGCCTGAGGGATATACAAACAGAATGCAGTGTAGCCAAAGAACTAGGCGTTGTCCAGACAAGCAGGCGTGGAACTACCGTTTTTCCTATTTGGAACGTTTGTCGACAAGTTACCACAAAGGCTTGGAGTTTCGTTAAGCAATGGGAACAGGGTCGTGGATTAAGTGGATTTCAATCGTTGCATCATCACATTACGAATTGCTACTGACAAAACGTCCATGTAATTGTTGTGTTTGTACTGAAAGCACGCGTCCATAATGTTGTTATCGGTATAGGCTGTTCACGGTATAGTGAGCATTATTAAAATCAAGCTTTGAAAAATGTCACTGCCCTTACCTGCATATATTTTAACGAACATACTGACTGGCATGCGCAAAGTAAAGTTCCTACGGATGGATGGAAAATAAGTCCATGCCTGAACGTTGTGTTAAAAGTGTTACGTAAACATTTCTGGATACTGAATTGATTTAGTTTGCATTCTCTTTTTTAATTCACATATGTTGAATAATTAGCAATATTTTTAACATTTTATTTCTTATTAATGTAATAGTTTTAGTTATCCGATGTATGAATAAAGTCCCATGGCAATGTTAATTTTACTTATGGTGTAAGAATACACAATGTGTATGCAAGTAGATCTTGAGAAGGGCTCTTTTTACCGTGAACAGCCCATTTCTAACTGTAGTCGCTGCAATCATGTTGTCCACGGGGACAATATTGACATTTATTAAGTTAGGTATCACAACACCACGGCGTTTAGCACATTGTCTTATTATCAAGTGTTACAACACCATGGTGTGAACACGTAGCACTTGCCAGACAATATTATATTCAATTTGCATCTGGTTTGTTATAGTTAAAAGATGTAGTGTTGTTATCTGGTAGGTAGACCAAGAGGACTGTATGTTGCCCAATGCTAACATCACGTCAACGTTCTAGCGAACAAGCGGTTATGATGTGTGCCAAGGCAGCGCTCCATTAGACCTGAGAGCCTATTACGAAGCGTAGTATCACGTAGAGTCGAGCTGACTCTTGTACGCAACGCGACACAGTACTCATGATGGAGTGGAGTAATGCGGAGCTCAGTAATATTGTTTTAACGTTTCGTGAAATGTTGTGCAATGCAACGGCAACACGTCGGAGATATGCAGAAAGGTTCCCAGTTATTTTTCAGTCTTGTTGGGGGCCACGGTGGCTGAGTGGTTAGTCTGCTCGCCTTTCGCAAAGGTGAACCGGGCTCAATCCCCGGTCGGTTCACTCCAGATTTTCGCAAGTTGGAATCGTGCCGGACGATGCCGCTGGTGGGCGGGTCTTCTCGGGGATCTCTCGTTTTCCCCACCCTTTCATTTCAGCGCTGCTCACACCTCACTTCATCCTCACCGGCTCTCAAGATCTCGATGTTAAGAGCCGTCCAAATCTCTTCACTTACTCAGTCTTGCTCTAACAAAAATACATCGCATAGATCGTCATTTACACCCCTGCAGAGGTTCAGTGGGAAATGTATTGTAGTATCATTTGAGATACCTTTTCTTCACATGCTATTCATAGTTAACTGACTTATTGGTAAAAATTTGATTCAAAATNAGTATCATTTGAGATACCTTTTCTTCACATGCTATTCATAGTTAACTGACTTATTGGTAAAAATTTGATTCAAAACAGCGTTTTAATTCTCACATATATTTCCCTCGTAGTTTTTCCATAGCGATAATTATATTTGATATGAACCTACATGGTGGTTTTCACGTTTATTTTGAACAATGAACATTATACAATATAATTCGTATCATCATCGCGTGCAAATTCAACTGTGATGTAATTCCATGAAAGTAAAGGTTCGCGGCATGGAAACACATGGAACATGCATTTACCTTTGCAGCTACGAGAAGATTGCGCGTAGTGATTGAGAAGGAGAGAAAGAATATGAAACATGTGAAGCTCGATCCCTCCACGCTCACACACGTGCACACGCATTTCAACAGAGGCAGACCTTTCAATAATAAGTCCTGTTAGCTTCGTCTGTGCGTCAGTGCCAGTTCATACAGTAGTCAAATTGTTTTCCAAGCATGATTGGATGGGAAACAGTGGCTTTCTTTAAATGACAGCCTAGACTAGAATCATCAACAGGCGTTGGAATATATAAGTATATTTTTTAAGTCTTCTTACTACTCAACCATTTCGAAATTTTACGGCACATCTACATTATAATTTTCAGAATAAGAATTTAGTAGATTTTTTTTTATTTTTAGTTTACAGTCGTATTAAATATGAAAATCACCAATCAGCCATAAATTTAAAAACTGAATTTTTGATAACGTAGAGCAATACTTATTCGCTTTCAAACAAAGCAGTCTTCTACTTGATGATTTTTCTTACTAATAAAAAGCAAGTACATAGCCCATATATTTTAAATATGACAACTAAAATATTTCAGATCACACATCCGTCGCTACTTTTAAATATGATGCAGCTGTCATCATCATCCACTCAATGCTTGACTTGATGACAATAGATGAAATAGCTCTTTAGATACCGGTTATACAGTCTGAACTGAACTCGGGCAACAGATATCTTCTAATTAAGAGATCGAACAGGTCGCTTCTTCAAAATTCCGCTTATAAGTTACTATTCACACGAAGAGCTTGGTGGTCTCGGTATAATGATTCTGGAGATGTAACAAAAATCATAAAGTTGCACATGGTGCAATTTCTGAAACAACATAAGTGCCGTTACTTATACACTCTAAACTTGAATCAGTGAGAACTGAGCCAAATCAGTGAAAACAGTGAAAGTTGAGCAATTGATAATCAGTCCCAGATAACTAATTAATAAAGTGGGTAAATTCCACTGATTTTTTTTTTATTTCTACTGAACGTCGCGAATTAGACTGCCATAAGGCACTTATTCCCAGTTAATTTGCTTTATTCGCNTTTGATTTTTTTTTATTTCTACTGAACGTCGCGAATTAGACTGCCATAAGGCACTTATTCCCAGTTAATTTGCTTTATTCGCCAGTCAGCAGTAGCTTATGAACTGACTTTCAGTTAATTTTATTTCACTGATTGATATCAATGATTCGGACTTGGAGTGTAGCCTATTCACGGTAAAGTGAGCTCTTTCTTATTTCCTCCCAACAGACATTAACCACTAATAATGCAGCCTCAGAGTTAACTGCATAGAGTGGTGGAATGTATACACTGTGTTTATTATAATACATTCACGGTTACTTCCAACTTTTCTGAAGTCCTGCTAAAGTTCTACTTCCAGGATATTCCACTGCCTCATACAAACAAAGCTTAACCAAGTCTAGAAGATTACGCAAAAAGGACAGCACAACACATTCGTGCGCACTCATTGTAATAATATTTTGCGTAAGAACTATTTCTATCCAGGCCTTACCAGCCCATATATTTTCTCAGTTTTATTCATATTAGTTATAAATGAGATAATATATATATTTTTTTAATGTATATACAATTAATTTAACCGAAAATACGTCAAATTTAGGTCAACACAAGTACAAACCGCTTGTGATACATGGTATATTTAAGAAACAAGGTTTGATTAAAATATACTATAGTTACATATAAATTTTATATTAAAAAGTGGCGGAAAGTTATAAATTGGCTGAAAGAAAAAATTGAGCAGTGCCTTAAAAAGTGACCGGGTGTAAAAACACCTGTGTTACAAACTTGAAGGTATGGTAGAACCCACATGAAGCATGACCTTTTTCTCGGCCGCTGCAGTACTCCGAAGTTTCCCTAAGGGTCTATACGTCGTAGAATATGTGTCTAGCAAGATATGTATCTGCTGCACAACTGCGCTCTTTCAGGACCTCAAAGCTCTTGGTTTTTACTCGAGGGATTGAGTAAAAAGAGTTGTGTACCTCACTCTTCTTGATGACGGGGAGGATCAACGAAGCTTTGCAGCAGACGAGGAACAGTCCTTGCTTTTACAGATGTACAGATGTAAGACAGTCAATGTTGCGCAGATGTGACAAGTGCAATGAATTGTGAGTATGGCTCTTATAACATCGTTTGTAATGTTGCTTTCTCAATTTTGTAACTTGTAACACATAACACACACTTACAGATAAGCACTAGAGGTTATTAACTCTAAAACGAATTTTTTTAAGGCAGAAATGGAAGTCGATAATTTGTTGCCCATTCAAAAATTTGTTTGCTGAAACATAAATTTGGTCATTCAGGAATGTTAGAAGTCAGCAACAGTAGCTGTATGTAGCCCTCTGTTTACGATATTTATTCTTCTGTAGAACCGTGTTTTAAACGCCAGTAACAATGCGTGTCTTTTCTGAACAGACTGCTACATTAACACCCTATGGTCATGGGGTCGCGGTGGTGTAGTGGTTCGACTACTCACCTTTTGCTAGGCCTACCTGGTTCGATTCCCGGCGGGGTCGCCTCCGGATTTTCGCATGTAGGAATCGTGCCGGACAATGTCGCCGGTCGGCGAATTTTCTCGGGGATCTCCCGTTTCCCCCACCTTTGCATTCCGCGCTGCTCCATACTCACCTAGCTTGATCCTCATTGGCTCTCAATACCACGTTAGTAAGAGCCGCCCCAATCCCTCCACTCCACTCTGAGGGAAGATAACGCACGGGAAGCTTGTTTATGCTATTTCCCATGGCCTTCGCAATGCTTCCTTATGGTCGGATGTGACCTTGAGGCGTTTAATATTGTATTCTAGGGATTCCCCTGAAGTACTAGGTGGCTCGGGCGTACGCGACAGCGCCGCAGCGGCCGCCGAGCCGTCGACGAAGGATAGGCTTGGCGAGTGGGAGGGCGGGCGAGGGGCAGATGTGGATGTTTGAAGAGAAGGGAAGGGGGACTTTAATTTGCGACATCCTGGCCGTCTGGTCGGGGCGAGGATGTCGTCCCACGACGACCCGGCTCACGTGAGGGACCCAGATTGCTCCGTCGTGGCCTGCACGCGCCATGCACGCCCCCTACCCTCCGCGACGCCGTGCCTGCAGGCTGTCCACGGTAACACTCAGCACTTTTGCAAGCCCTGCTAAACATCTACTTGTCTGCACACTCTGTATTCCTCCGCCGTATGTATATTTATCACTGACAAGGGCCTGATCACTTTACTCATGCGTCGGGCGTGTGAAACTGCGAAATTATTAGCAAATGTTTCACAAATTTGCTAATTCACAAATGTTTACCTAACACGCATAATTCAATTGTAAATGCTTGGAACTACTCCCATCTCCCTTCTCTCCTTGACAAAAAATGTCAGTGTGACCGTTTTACTATGTGCTGGTAGGAACAGTGCCATTTTTCAAAGGTTGATTTATTTTAGAAGTGATAGTACACGGATACGCCTTTGTATCCATCACGTTGTAAATTCAAGGTGTATTCACACTTTCGCAGATAACGCCAAACAGAACAGACAGCACCAGCAGCCAATCAGAGATCTTCCCGCCTCTTCCGCGTTATCCGCGTCGTCTGTGTCGAAAAAGCTGAGTCGATCTCAACTTTTTTTTGCCCGCCCAGACAACGCCGATGTTACCCACAATTCACTGCGTTGCGTCCAAGGCGAATAAGATTACTCTTATTGAAGAAAATGTATTTAGGTTAAGGTTTATAATCATATGAGGGAAAGGTCGTTTTTTGTGTAACGCATCGGGAAAAAATCACAAATATAAAGAAAGTAACAAATACTCAATTCTCAGCAACATATGTATAACACCAAATAAAACTTGTAATTTTATTATGGGTGCGCAGATAACGTCGAATTAATGTATACGAATGAATTCCTGCCACTAAAATCCGCTCCGTTTTCTCAGTTCGGTTGGCGTGATCTGCGAACGTGTGAATCCGCCTTTTATCAGCACTTTTTATATGCCTGAGTAACGCATAATACTTAGAATGGCAACAAAATGTAGTTGCTTCGGTGCGTACAGGCATACATGTCGAAACTCCATTCGCCAGGCAGTGCCTGGTTAACTTACCCGCCTGCTGGCAGCCCAGCCAATAAAGAAACTTGCGAAGCACGTGGTAGCCAGACACAAGGACCGTTGCCGGAGCCTCGCGCGGCCAATCAACGAATGGGGAAACTCACATCAAAGGAACCGCCGTGCCATTTCATTTCTGTTTGCTGGCCTATTCCGAGGCACGGGATAACCAGAAACATCATCTGGAGAGCGAGAAATTGGCAATACACGCTGCAACAGCATTCATTTATTAGACAAGGGATAGAAAAACTACGTGGAAAAGCCTACCCCTCCCTCCCTACCTCCCTCCCTCCTCTAAAATTCTCGCAAGATGTTTTTAGTAATTGGCTAAAAATTCCACATAACTTAGTCATACTTCAATAGTCTTAGGTTGTATTGAAAATACATGTTAATATATCTTATAAAATGTTGCTGTGTCAATATATACATAAGCACGATGGCAACACAAATTATATTTTACAAACATTTTGAATGGCAAAAAATAAAATGAGGCTCCCGATGTTACGCTCAACACACTAAATTACAGTGTCAGGGACTGGTTGGTTGAATCCAGCCCCAAGGTCCAGTTAACTGGAAGTCTGCTGTTCGCATTTTTGACAGCCTCTGTCAAGGCATTCAGCCAGATGCATAAAAACCGTAATCCAGGTAAAAGTTGGCGTATGCGGTCATCAAACGCTCGTTAACATAGTGGAGAAAGAACTTGTTCTATGACCCCCGACCTTTGCATAACGGGCGTGATTCGACCTAGCTTCTAATTAGCATGCGTGAGTGTATAAAACATAAACCACTTGACAGCCTGTCGTAGGAAGGAAGTTAGCATTTTTATGTGTTTTTTTTCTGTATTTGTGCGAGGCTTGCCGTTACGGACTTCAGCAACATGTTGCAATAAGTCGTAATTTGTATGAATATTAAATGAAAGTATTCCTGGAATAATTTAATGCCTCCTCAAGAGAGACTCTCCACCACTCTATAGTCGCACGCAACCAGACTCTTAAAACAGATTAGGCGTACATAACATTTGAACAATAACGAAAGGTGTTGCAGGTGAACAAAGAGACACAACCTGCAACAAATAATAGGAGAGGCTAAGGTATATATGTGTATATGGATAAGAGACTTCTCATGCCTGTTCTCGTGCCCATGGTATGATAAGCAACAGTGATGTTAAGCAATATTTAATGAGTATTTTCTTTATAGTACAACATAATATGCAAAACGTTTTCTACAGTTCACGGACGCGAATTTTGAGGCATATCTGGCATACGTTAGCAGGTAAGCCTGCATGCCTATAATCTCTTCCAAATATCTACTTTCCTCAAAGTGATTGTGTTTGTACATAGAGCAATGACACTATGCTTGCATCGTCTAGATGGTCTCGCTTACATAAACCAACGAAGAGGTGGTGGGGGTGTGAGTTCAGTGGCCTTTCTGCTACATTTCACATCCATATAGTCGAACCGATCACATTTGTTCACTGGCTGGTGTCTTCTTCGAGACGTCGCATTTACCGTCAATGTTGAACGTGATCAGGTAATTCTGTCGCCGCGGGTTTATAGTTGTATCATGGTCCTCAACGATGTTTCGCACATTGATCCAACCGCAAAATTTGCGCAACACGCAGGTGCCATGCTGGAATAACAACTCTTGATGTAATTTCACGGTACGAAATTAAACCCTTATTAATTCCAGGAACCCACGGAATGCGCATGATATTTGTAAGGACGGGTACGGTAAGCAAATTTACTCTCCACTTTGAAATTAACTGAGGAGCCAATTACTCCGGGACCCTCGTCGCCCTCAGATACTCGCCACCCCACCTTGCCACGCCATCGCTCACAGCCCCCTTCTCATTTTGAAATCTCCTTAAAAGAAGACGAAACTCATTACCTTCGAAGGCTGCTCCCACTCTGCACACAGCATTTTCAGATTATTAATTTGATTTACTCCCGAGTTCGTTAGTAGAGCTGCTTAGCAAAGGCGATGGGAACTAGATACTTAGGGCTAGGAGGGGGGGAGGTATAGGACATAACGTTGCGAGGGAGAGGCGCTGAAGGGAAATGGACCCATCCATAACTCTCGCCGCGCTTCGTCAGTGCACGAGAAGTTTCAACTTTCCGAGCGGAGCGCGAAAGGCAGTCGGCTACGAGCTGCGTTCTTTTGTACAGCGCCGCGACAAGCCATGCATGAGCGTCACTGCAATCCTCCTCCTCGTTCACTTTTCTCTTCGCTCGCTTCCTCGCTTCCACTTGTGTAGGCACTGAGCACTTTTGAAAGCAGGCCCGTCCAGAGGTTTCTCGAGGCCTGGGGCAAACAAAATTGTTGGGCCCCTACCCCTCTTTCCTCTTTAGCCAGATAATTCGACAATTTTCCACAAAATTTGTAACAAAAATTATATTAAACTGCGATGCATGGCAGCTACGTGTGCTGCCAAATAAGGGAATCAGCAAAATTCAAGAAAGAAGTTGTTAAGATATGGACAGTACGTATTGTGGTGTAAACCGCAACAAAGCACACTTCGGATACTGCAGTCAGTATTTACTCTTCTGTTTGAAATATACATAAATTTGCAGTTAATATAAGATGCAGATTACTGATTGTATAGCGCGTAAATGACATGGACTCCCGAGTATTTTTAGATGAGAAAGGGGTGGCTCTCGCACCAGCTGACTACATAGTAGTGATGCTGTTGTAATCAGCTTGCAGAGGTGTGGTACAGAATATTTAACCAAAATGTTTAGAGTCAAATTTCGACCACCTGGCAATAAAACTCAGCAGAATCAAATATTTAGTACAATTATCATTATTACTCCTAGAATTGCAAACTTNGACCACCTGGCAATAAAACTCAGCAGAATCAAATATTTAGTACAATTATCATTATTACTCCTAGAATTGCAAACTTATGGTTTACATAAGCTCTACACAGTGAAAAGTTGCATAATATGGGGAGGGTTCGTAAAATGGGGAGGTAAAGTTCCCGGTCAAGGAGATGCTGCAGTCTACCGGTAGCATGTGGAACTACTAGAACTAGCTTGTAGTGTAATTCTCTACGTGGCTTGCCAATGGAAACAGCCGCCATTGTACTGTAGGTGGAGTTGTTGGGATGTTGTGCGTCATAACGTTTTTTAAGCCACGTAAAATTGACGTTGTTGTAAACGAAGGTGGGTAAATAAATTTGTATTAATATGATAAACAACGTGTTGAAGAATGTGCATTAAAGTAACATATAGGGGATTTCGAAAAAACTGCAAACAAATGCTATTTAAAAATTTAAAGTGTTTATTATAAGAATTAGCTTAATGTGGGGAGAAACCTTGTTCTCAATATGGGGCTCCACATATTAGAATTCATTAATGTAAATTTTTTTATTGCACAAATATTTTATAACATTAATACGTTCATTAATATTAGAATCTTTTTGTAACTATAGCATCAGGAAGGTATACCATCACAGTTATGTGATCAATTTAGTCTCGGTTGTAAGCATCTGACTTACGGAACACAGCAGAGCGTTTGGCATTGTTTACATATATGTTGATGGCATAAAGATGCCGTTGTATTCTATGAAAAATTTTGTCTACTCTCTTAAATGTAACAAGTGGTGTCAGTATAATATTATATGGTTTGTAATTAAAAACAAATTACTTCTTGTCTTTCTGGGTAATTTTTAATACCCACACATATTTCCTTAAAATAATGTGACACATGTTGAACATGGTTTTTTTGTATGCAGTCGTACCATCTCAATATTTTCTATAATATTATAATTACTACCTTAAAACTAAAGCATAATATAAATAATACTATCATGCCATAAAAAAAATGGGAACGCTGTTTTATATTAGTAGATTTAACTTTTCATATGTTAAAGAGGAAGAAACGGAGCGAGGAGAATTNGCTGTTTTATATTAGTAGATTTAACTTTTCATATGTTAAAGAGGAAGAAACGGAGCGAGGAGAATATGAAGGCCGCAGTGGTTGCAGTGAGGAGCAGATAAATGGGCAGCTACAACGCATCTAGAATATTCGATGTTTCTCATACAACGTTAGAAAGGTATGTGAGAAATCACGATAAAGATTCAGTAGAAGTTGTTTCTAGGAAAGTAGGCAGGAAACCTTCAATGCCTCTGGACATGGAAAGTGACTTAGCTGAATACTGTATTGACATGGAGCAACGTTTCTTCGGGATATATCTTAAGTATGTGTGTAGAATGGCATTCCAGCTTGCTAAACTAAATGGAATAGATGCTCCTTTTTAAAAAGAAAATGAATCCGCAGGACGTAAATGGCTGAGAAATTATTTGCGACAAACGCCTATGCCGGCGTTAAGACAACCAAAGGGTATCTCATTTGCTAGAGTGAAATCTTTTATGCCTGAAGCGGTGGAAATGTTTTTTCAAGTTATATGAACCTGTATTAGATTTGATCTAACATTCATCAGTTTGCTTCTACAATTGTGATGAAACTGGAATCATAGTCGTTCAACACAAGCATTCTAAAGTTGTTGGCTTGAATGGAAAGTGACAGATTTATAGCCTTCAATCTGCCGAAAGAGGTGNCAACACAAGCATTCTAAAGTTGTTGGCTTGAATGGAAAGTGACAGATTTATAGCCTTCAATCTGCCGAAAGAGGTGGCCTGATTACTGTAGTGACTTGTAGAAGTGCCGCAGGCAACTATGTTGCCCCAAACATAATTTCTCCAAGGAAAAGCATGAAGCTTAAACTGATGAATGGTACCCTACCTGGGACTACTTTTACCTGCCATTCCTCTGACTGGATTCATTCGGGTATCTTTACCCAGTGATTCTACCACTTCATCCATACTGTGAAACCAACCAAAGAAGATCCAGTGGTATTAANTCGGGTATCTTTACCCAGTGATTCTACCACTTCATCCATACTGTGAAACCAACCAAAGAAGATCCAGTGGTATTAATTACCGATGGTCATACTACACATACACGTAACATTGCAGTCATTAACCTGGAAAGAGAAAACTGTGTCCATTGTATGTCTCCCTCCCCACTCCACCCCTAAAATGCAGCCCCTAGATCTGTGTTTCATGTCATCTTTCAAAACTNCATTGTATGTCTCCCTCCCCACTCCACCCCTAAAATGCAGCCCCTAGATCTGTGTTTCATGTCATCTTTCAAAACATGTTACTCTCAAGAAGTGGAACAGTAGTTGAGAAACAATGTAGGATGTGTGGTGACTATTTATAAAATAGGAGAACTGTTTGGGATGGCCTACCTGAGAGCAGTGACAGAGGAAAATGCAGTTAAAGGCTTTCAAAAAGGAGGTATCTATCCCTGCTATATAAACATATTTCGCCCCCATGACTTCGCTATCTTCAAACAAACGCTCAGAACCCCTAACGATGCCACCTCCATTGGCTTACGTGATGATCCTCAACTGGGACCAGCAGCACGTGAATCAACTCTGCCTGTTTCACCCACTGCTTCATTTTCTCAGAGTGTGCGGTAACCAGCAGCACGTGATTCCTCTCTGTTAGCTTCACCCACTGCTTCATCTTCTCAGAGCTTGCGGGAACCAGCAGCACGTGATTCAGCTCTGCTAGCTTCACCCACTGCTTCGTCTTCTCAGAACTTATGGAACCAGCAGCACGTGATTCCTCTCTGTTGGCTTCACCCACTGCTTTGTCTTCTCAGAACTTACGGGAACCAGCAGCACGTGATTCCGCTCTGCTAGCTTCACACACTACTTCATCTTCTCAGAACTTACGGGAACCAGCAGCACGTGATTCCGCTCTGCTAGCTTCACACACTACTTCATCTTCTCAGAACTTACGGGAACCAGCAGCACGTGATTCCGCTCTGCTAGCTTCACCCACTGCTTCGTCTTCTCAGAGCTTGCGGAAACCAGCAGCACGTGAGTCAGATCTGCCAGTTTCACCAACTTGCTCGTTTCCTCAGCAGATCCCAATTTGATTAAAACCGGCAGATATAAACCATATTCCCATTTTGCCATTTCAACCAAACAAATCATCAAGGGGTGGCTCAGCACAACTAATCACATGTTCACCTTTCAAGCAGGCATTGGAGATTTCCCAAAAACCTTACGTAGCAAGACTATAAAAGAAGACAAAAGGCGCAAAACGTAAAAAAAAAAAAAAAAAAAAAACCGGACAGCTCAAAGAATAATCAGATAGCCAAAAGAAGTGCCAAGAAAGCTAAGCCTAGAAATGTTCATTTTGAAGATGATTATTCAGATTCTGGTGAAGAGTGTAACATCCTTTTTCAAGAGTCTGACGACCGCATCAACATTTCTGATGATGAAGGTGACGCAGAATGCATGTTCTGCGCAGGCTTATTCTCAGACGATCATGAGGGAGAATCGTGGATTCGGTGCAGCAAATGTTTTAAGTGGAGCCATACAGATTGTGCAGGGTCAGATCTGAAAGTTTTCAGGTGTGATTTTTGCCAAATACGTAAATAATTACAATTTTCATTAAAACTAAGAAAACATAATTATGTATCATTGCATTCATATTGTAAGATAATTCCGTTTTCATTAACCAAGCTTATGTTTTACTATTAAATTACAATTAAGTGATTATTTCTTGCGAGTGACATGAGATAACATGTCTTATTTTACAAACCTTTATACCAAATTATAATCACGGTCATGCTAAAATCTCAAATTATGGTTAAGCATGTGTCTCCCCAAATTAGGACCACTATGCTCCCAATATGGGGAGGGAACGATTGTAAACTCAATTTTCTTTTAGAATAAACCCATAGTTTGAAAACAAATTTGGGGAACGCATATCTGTAAGTATTCTATCAGTGTAAAACCTAATAAGTTATTAGCTCTTAAGAAGTAAAACTCTCCCCATATTAGGAAATTCTCCTTTACTTTAACAATACTGAAATATGTAAATAACTTCTCTGTCATTCAACATTGCCCAATTAATTGCACACATTAGGAGTAGTCCACTCATGTAGCAAAATACAGTTACAGGTTTTTTTTAAAACAGGTTTCGATTTATATGAACCCTTTGTAACTATAGTAAAATTTTTGTACATAATTAATATCAAAACTAATCAAAATTAATTAACAACTGCTGAGTTACCCTATTTCTATTTTGTCTCTTTATTTTCACCTGAACCACAACGCCATTTGTTGTAAACAATTATATCAACATTTAAAAACTATTTGTTAGAAACTTGCATATTTCAAATGCCATTCGGGACTACAGCAGTTCACAAGATACTACAGCCTGTAAAATGTTGATTCTACANACTTGCATATTTCAAATGCCATTCGGGACTACAGCAGTTCACAAGATACTACAGCCTGTAAAATGTTGATTCTACACGAGACAGGTTTGTGAATAGGTTTAGTTTAAATGTTTTATTTAGAGCTGCTGTAAGTGGGCAGAGAACTGTCAGAGAAAGAATATTTTTTACCACATAATTAATTACCTTCAAGTGTCTTGTATCGCAAAATGAAAATAAAAGTAAGTAGCTGAGTACTGGAATTTCAGTCAGAAGGAAAAAAATATTATCAGTTTACATTCATTTCTAAATATTTCCTTAACAGAAGCTCTTGTGATAGTGAGTAGTGTGTATAGAGTAGTACGTAAGATTGCAATACACAACCTATAGATCAGATCACAGTCCCGGGTAAGGGTGAGTTTACATTCCAAAAATTCATATTTTAATTACGAATTATGACGTGTAAACGATAACCTAAACTTGTTTGCTCAATCTGCTGGTTAAAAAAAGACCTTAATTGGTCGTGTGCATTTAGGGGGGTAACTACAAAGTGGCTGGACTAACAAAAGCCACGGGCACACAACATGAAGGGGCCCATCAGGACATGGTATATTTTTACTTTTCTTCAATAAAATAATATAAGATACATTATACACATGGGTATTCATTTCTGCATTATATCAGTGCACTGTAAGATTTTTACCATACATTTTTTTTCGCTTATGTGTGGTAATAATGAAATAATGAGCAGATTTATGATAATGTTCGTGCTTATTGTTGTGAATTAAATTAAGAATAAGAAGAGTTTATGCCAGAAAATTTCCTTCTTGAATACCGATGAGACTAAATGCTGGTTTTAATATGTGGTATTAAAGGATTGATTATTAGTAAAATGTAAAGTGGGCACACTTACAGCGAGTGTTTGTTAGCTAAAATTAAAAATTATCATTTGAATTGTGATCCGTAAATACAGAAGACGTGGTTCCGTTTGCAGGATCGGCGGTTACTGCATAATTCTTAAGTCATAATTTTTCAATTGTAAACTTATGCACGGCAATCACATGCATATTTTAAGTAGATCATTGAATAAACTCAACATTTCCTCTTTTTAGAAAAATAAGGTTGGCCTATTCAACTAATTTTGTTTTTATTCTCTACGCAAGCTCGATACATCGGACGAGACAATACTATACACGAGGCACTGGATGAATGGATAAAACAAAATCATCGCTTAATCACAACATAATTTATTACTGTGTGCTCTGTCTCTATGATTTGAATAAAATACACGAAAAACTATACATCTACAATGTTCAAACATGGGGCAAATTTTTTTTATTCATCATGAGTACGTGCAGATAAAAAAAATATATATATATAAAAAATTAGGAACTTTCATATTGCTTGTGTGAGGAAGTACAGGATTACCCTAAATATTTAAATACATACACCAGTTACTAAACTTCCTTTGTATAATGTCACAGAAAATTTTAACACGACAAGGTTGGGTGGGGTTCCTTACGAAAGGGGCATCTGGGCAGATCTGAAGATCCGTGCGTAAGATATACTTGTATACACACTGTGTATTCTTCCGTAACTTGCAAAGTTAATATTTCCAAGGGCCTTGCAACTTTATTCATACTCCGGTCAAGTAAGCCTCTTAAATTATTACAAATTTCTTACAGATTTCATAATTATTGCACTTATAGTAATAATTTTAGTATTCACAAACGTTTACCTAACATGNTATTTCCAAGGGCCTTGCAACTTTATTCATACTCCGGTCAAGTAAGCCTCTTAAATTATTACAAATTTCTTACAGATTTCATAATTATTGCACTTATAGTAATAATTTTAGTATTCACAAACGTTTACCTAACATGGAACTGCTTTCCTTTCATCGTTACCAACTTTACAGGGCGTATGCCCGCCAGTGTCCCCTTTAATATATATGCAGGTAGTAACATTTTTCAAAGGTTGTTTCAAAAGTGCTTAATTAACCGAGAAAATTTAAACGGGCGATTTGACTGCGTCAGAATTCATCAACTGTGCAATCAACACACTAACCTAGTTCTTATAGAAAAGTGACCCAATTCTCCGAGTGATGTAAAAGTATCCGTGGCATGCAAGCACTCTTATAGAGGAATCTGGACATTTCCACATGCCAATAAATAAATCGTGTCTATTGTCAAGTTTAAAAAAAAGTAAACATTTTTGTTAGTGCATGCCTATGACTTTCATAATTCAAATTATTTTTACTTTATAAAAATAATATTGGCAATCGAGTAAAACGAAAAGATTCTAAGATGGGAACATCCAGTCTTGTGGTGCGTAAATACAAACATCAACTTCCGGTTTCTAATTTGATTATAAATATTTTTTAAAGTATTTGTAATTCCAGTAGCGCTGTATCTCGATGATCGTAAATACTTTGTCCCAGTCTGCTCTTACCACCATACTTAGCCTCACATCAGTGAATAATTTCCGATAAACATTACAAAACCAACAGAAACTCCACCAAATATGCACCAAAAAATGCAGTTGACCATGTCATGGAAAATATGGCGAGGAAAGTGCGTAAGAAGGAATCAAGGAGGAAGAGCGGTGGAAGTGTTATGCTGTGATAAAATGCGCAAAAAGGACGTGAGAGAAGCCTTGCGCTAAATGTGCCAGTATCGCTGTAGCGCACCGATGCGAGACTCATTAAACATTGTAAAGCATTCTCTTGTTTACTAAGCATGTGCTAATGCTTTCTTTGCAAGTAGTGTAAAAGATCCTGTATGGCATGCATAATTTAAAGAAGTACCTTGACGCTACGCCACTGTGGAAGACAGGGTGACTTATAGCGTCGTAGTTAGCAGGAGGGCCGTATCTGATAATGATGCCTGAAGGTTAAGGGGTTTGCAATAATGTAGTCTTTTACTGTTTCATTCTGAAGGACGAATATATTGTCTCGAATTTAACACAAATAAAATACAGCAGAACTTCCGAGGTGTGGTACCTAATTTGACTACTCGTATTAACTGTTTCCGACTTCGTGGTGTAGGGGGGCTTCTCTGGACGGCGTACTGTATACTTATCTCAGCTGTGGGTGCTGGTATGATGTCAGCGGGGGATGAGTTCCGGNTCTGGGTGGTAATAATCAACTGAGCCCCACTTCTCTCGTAAAGGGGTTTTTATGCACGCCAGCCTCCCTCCTTAAGTGTCGGCACGTGTCTCTATTATTAGGGGAGGGAGTGAGGTGTGTAGAACGCAGAACCATGCCTTTCAAAACCCGTGCCCTGGTTCCTGAAGGTTGGTGGCAGGGGGGTAGCACCTTGCTCCTAGATTGCTCTGTCAGCTATTTCCTGTTGCGTTTCCACATTGTCCTGTGGTTAGCTAAGGGAGAAGGGGGGTGTTCTCGGCACCATTATCCAGCTCGTCAGCTGTTTCTTCCGCGGTGCGTATTTTCTGAATTTAGGCGAACTGCGTTTCACTATCTCGTGAAACCTCTGCGCTCAACAGATCTCACGGGCTTTCTAGAGGCGTAGGGGGTGGGAGGGTAGTAGGGAAGGTCTAAGCTGCAGGACAGGTGTAACTGCGATCCGCCACCTGCCTCGTGGCACGTTTCGACTGAGAGGCACTCGCAAAGGGGGTCAGCGAGGTTTCTATTCCAAAAGACGTCACACGTCAACCTTCACGTACAAGTCTGACAAAGGCAGTACTTGTGTTATATACAAACCCTGCCGAAATTAACATCATGACACTGTTTTTCTATTTGCTTAATTAATTTTTGAAATGTGTTTTATATTGTTTTAAAATAATTTCACGTCATATTCTTTTAATTCCAGTTTAAAAATAATATGCATGTTCCAAATACGCGATGGATGCCCCTAAATTACCGCACATATTGCAAATTCTAGTCGGACGAGCTAGGCAAATTGATCTAACTAACTATTAGCTAGCCAACGTGGCGCTAGGAAACGAACATGTCTCAAGACTGACCAACAATTATGACAACTGTTTAGAGCACGCAGTTGTCAATAAAACACGAAGTCCGTCTCGGAACTCTCACGCAGCAAATACCTGACCAAGTACGCATACATAAAACAGAATCACTACGTCGTTCCACTTTTGCGTGATTGCCTCTTCTGTGACCCCGCCCCGAGCTGCGATATGGCAGGCAGACAGTAAGATATTTGCTGGAAATATGCACGAAGATCTAAACTTGTAGCAGTCCTTCCCTTCTCTCTCCGTCTCACAAAAGCGATGCAGATAATTGAACAGCGCAAAACAAGCCATTTCTCCGAATTAACGTAGGAAATATGAATACTTTCGTGATGAGCATGTTAAGTGCCACATTCTGAGACATTAAGCCAATCTCTAATTACCAACTGATGGTCAATGTTAGGCAAATCATTAATCTGTAAGATGAAGGCACCCTTCAACTTTACCGCGGAACTCAACCAAACCTTGTTGGTTCCGACATATAGTGCTGATGGCTTCCGTGTAGCAGCAAACTTAGTAGATTATAAAAAAAAAGTGATTACAATTACTGAAATGCTACTCGTATCAAAAATTCAGTAAATAAGCTGGTACTCACTGACCAACAGGTCGAATCCGCGAGAAATAAGTGCAGCCAAGAAAAAAGTATTCTTAGTTTGAATAATTTTAAATAACTTGACACTTTCTGTAACTAAATATATTGCTGACTTAACAAGATGTGAAAAGTAACAAAATACGATTTTACAATCAACGAAACATACAGTCGACTTGAATGAGATTCTTTTTTGAACAGTCAAATATGGCTCCACATAAGTTATTTTGTTTAAAAAACTGTATGCATTTGGTTGCAACTGTAAGAGCAATTGTTTTGCTGGGCAAAACATATATTTCTCTCACTGTTCTCGAATATAGGCTGTTCACGGTTAACTAATCACATATGAAAGCCATTCTAATGATCTCCTTTTCTTCTTTTTTGTGTACTTCTGCAAAATTTCAAGTAATATTTCAATAGGTCAAATGACTTTATTCATGCGTCGACCTAATACATACAGTTGAGAAACTGTTAGTTATGTAAATATGTTAACGATGAGTTAATTAATTTTATTATCTACTTAAAACAGACGTAAACCAAATTAAACTAATTTAGTTGAAACAAAATTAAATTTTACTGTAGTAATACGATTTCAAGACTGGGAAATAATTTTTCAGCATAGCTGACAACTTTACTGGGAACGAAATAATCACTGTTTCTATGTTCGTTAAAATGCGTGCAATGGGAAGTTGCAGGATATTTTTTTTATTCTGGAAGTTGATATTGAAAGTGCTCAGTTAACCCGAAACAACTGTAGTAACATTTACTATAAAGCAGTAGAAATTTACGTTAAATACGTGAAATTCAGTCACTGAAAAATGTGTGGTTTAAGGTGATTCAATTGCAGCAGTTATCAGCAGTTTGCATTTGAATTTATCTGATTCGGAACCATATTCTCTGCTTCAAGTTGTCGAGTTTCTGATTTTCATTCGCATCCAGCAGTTGAGGAAAGTATGAAATCCATACTTTCCCCACGACTGAAATTCAGTGACGTTTAAATACTTTCTATTTGCTATTGACGTTTTCTCTGCTTCGCAGGAAGATGTGCGTAGTGCACGGAGCTCGCTTTTTCCCTTAATCTTTCCTCGGCTCCATGAAGCAAGAAATAGGTAGGGAACGCCGGATACTCCATACGCGGAGCTCCCGGAATCCTTACAGACGTCTGCGATTTTGATATACTTGACTGATCGCCCACTGGTAATGCAGCTCCGATCTTCCAGCAACGGAGTCGTGAGCAGCGAAGAAATAAACATGGCAACAGAAGAGGTGGAAGAGAGGTAGAAAATATAACTTCCTCCGGAGAAGCTAAAGCCGAAACTTCGAAGAGTCCAAACGGCAGTTTATACGGCGAGTAAACTTCGCAGACGCAGTTTAGTTTCTTTTACATCTGGCGAAAAGGGTAAAGGGGGCATACATCTCTCCCTTTACTCCTTCCTTCTCTGATACAATTAACCACACATCTGGCCGGTTGTTCTCGGTGGTCAAAATAAAGTATTAGCTTACCCTGGAGGGCTAACATAGAAAACGGTCCTAGGGGAGGGGGAGGTGAAGCTGTCAAGCACGTTTATATCTTCAGTAACTTCCGTCTGGGAGAAGGGTGATGTGCCAGTCCATAGCATCTGTGATAAATAAATAAATAACAGTTTCCCTACACGAACATAAAGTAAAATTTCAGTAACTATGACACTGTTAAACAATTATAAGAGTTCGACTTGCAGATAAATAATATTTTCAAGTTATAAAGTTTAAAACTAATTTCAATTTATAAAAAATTTTCTAGGGGTGGCTTTCCTGGCTTCTCACCCTAGTGGGCACACATGGCCACTTTACGAACCAATACACACCGACGTAAAATATACTCGTTCCTGTGTTCGTAGGGCGTGACTAACCCCTGTTACTCCTTTACGGGAGTAGGTGTTCATTTTTCAAAAGAATAGTAGCAGAAAACTGGGGAAACATTTGGAATTCTATTTATTTAATGGTTACAAAAAAAAGCACATTAAAATTTACTGTTTTGTGGCACACACACATATTTTTTACTCAGAGTACGGCGATAGTTACTGAGTTGTCGGGCATCTAAAAAATTAGTTTTTAAAAGAAAAACATATAATAAATGAGGTGAATTGACTTCTCAAAAAGCCCTCCTTCCTCTTGGTGGTAGACCTTTCGCATTTGGGGAGACCGGGGTTCCGAATCCCGGTCCGGCCACCCTTTCTTCTGTTTCGGATGGTTTCCCGAACTCACTCCAGAAGGATGCCGGGATGCTTCCTTTCTACCGACTATGGTCGATTACTTCCCCGTTCCTGCTTGTATGAGCAACATACTACGTCTCTATTGACATCGTTGTCGACGAGATGTTACGCCCTGCCTACCTACGAGCAGAAGGTGCCCGGCTGCGTAGTGTGATGGGTAGCCTTGTTGACTCTCACCCGGCGAATCCAGGCTCCATTTCCGGCACCAACCTTTGACATTGTTCACGTCTTGCTTCCATACTGCGGAAGGCAATGGCTAACCACTGCAGATTCTTCCTGTTGTCACCTTAGGCGCGCCACTGTCTCCATCACCGTCACGTTGCTTGGTGCTGCTGCCAGCACTAGGCTTGTCCGCTCCTCATATCTTCATGAGCAGAAGGCAGCCGGGAAAGTGTTTTGGTTCCACGTCACAGAAATGTAGTGATTAATTATAAACTGTTCACGGTAAAGTGCGCACCTTTGAGGCCCTAGTTACTTTTTATTTCAGCCATTTGTTTTATTATTTAACCACCTTTTTAAAAACATATTCCCACGAGAGTAATAAACACACTGTGTATATTCCACCGCACTCAGAAGTTAACGTCAAAGACTAAAATAAAATATATTAATTGACTATCATTCCAAATGAGAGGGCTTTCAAAAGTGCTCACTTTACCGTGATTAGCCTGTTGATAGGGTACCTGCAACATGTAACGTATTTGAGCAAAGCTGGAATGCCTTGTAGACCTATATACTGAACTAACTAAACTTATATATAAAACTGCCACAGAAGTTGACCGCAACCTTGCAGTCCGATGGTCACCTAGGTTTCCTTAATAATACATTTTAAACGAACCAACATTTTATGTTTATTTGTAGCACCAAAGAGCGTCGAAAATTCGATTCTTTCTTGTCGTCTCTTAGTAATGTGTCATATAACAGCCCGAAGCGGTAAAAATCACAGTCTCACCTCGTTAGTTGATACCCGTTGCGTCTACAGCTATTTAGTTCACAGTACTTTAAAACTAGATATTTTCTCCACGCTACAGTTGCATAAATAATATGCTGATTTATATGCGAACAATAGTTTAAGAGCTGTTAAATTGAAAAGACTGGTATAATTTTTCGGTCGGAAATTTTCATCACTTTGGTATTTTGTTCGACAACTATACTGTAACACTCCGGCAGGGTTTATAAAATACGTTGTCATAATTTTGCATGCGTTTTTCGAATAAAGTTCACCTTTATGAGAAATTACGAAAAGTGTGTCACGTGCTGCCTCTAAACCTTACAAATATTTAAGAATATAAAAAGGCCNGGGGGGGGGGGATCAGTACTACCTGTTACGTAAGTTCTGACTGGAATTCGCGCGGTGATATCAGCAGAAAATCATGAGAATTATTTTTGTACTTCCACGTCTTAAACTGCAAAGTTTAAATGAGTGACTTTTTTGGTTTTATACGTGTTAAGAATGAAAGCTACCAACATGGGATCATGCTGATGCTTGTATTAATTCCACGCAAGCTGAACGTGACCGAGTACGTGCACATCACTAGATCTTGCGAATTAATTTACGAAACATCCAGATTTCATCACTAACCTCAAATCTAACTTTCTTACGCGAATACACTACTACATGAGCCTGGCCCATTGTTATAAGAACTGTCTGAATATAACATCTTCACGAATAGCAAACTTCTTCCTAAAAATGTTGCCTCATACATCAACTAGATTAAAAGGTGCAAGACACGATTGGATCAGGAAGCATTATGAGGGGAAAAAATTGCAAGAAGGCCACTAACAGCCTTAGCAGCAATACCTAGCAATCGAGAATGATAGTGAAAAGATAAAAGTAAATATCTGCCTTAACAAACTGTACCTTAACTTAAAAAAACGTATTATCTTCTTTAGTAACATCAGTTACTAACATCAGTTTTAAAGCTACCAATATTTCTAAATATCTTTTTAGGATAACACCTCCTTCTCCCATTATGTCCTCGTGGATTTTGGACGCTTTCTTAATGGAAGCTCACTAACGTTCGGTAATATATCTAATCCTTTAGACACATGGTTACATTCTTGGGTCCATGACAGTTTTCGTGTTAAACAAGTTCTTCCAGAAGTGCCCACGGGCTATGGCCACCGCTTTACAGATCATTCTACTCTCGTTGGTATAGTTTATTCACGGTTTCTTCACACTTTTTTAATTAAACCTTTGAAAAATCACTCTATGTATGATATGTTTGGTTATTTCCTAAATTCTCTATTTATCAAAAGCGTTTCATTCTTGCGTTAACATAAAAAATTTTTTTAAAATAAACTTTTATTAATAACATAAATTTATAAATTATAATATTTAACTTATAATTAATATGAGGAAAAACAGCGAGAAGATATGTGTGTTGGTAATGACTAGTAAGAAATAGTTCTTATGCAAAATATTGTTAAACTGAATGCGCACGAATTCGTTGGGCTGTCCATTAAATGTAATCTTCTATACTTGGTTAAGCTTTGTTTACATAAGACGGAGAAATATCCTGGAAGCAGAACTTAAGCAGGGCTTCAGAAAAGTTGGAAGTAACCGTGAATGGACTATATACCCTTTCTTGCAGCAGGCAGGCAGGCAGGCAGGCAGTGTAAAGTGCCGCCCCGCCGCCAAGGAGCCTGCTCCGTCAGATGTGCGGAGCACTTGCTGAGCCGCCCGCAAACACAGTTGCTTAATCGAACAAACAGACGGGGTCCTTGGGAGTGCGCCACAGTCGCCGTCGTCGTCGGGGCGCCCTTCATCCGCTCGCGTGCCGCCGTAAACACGCACAAGCGCGCCTGCGGGCCGGGGGGCGCGCGTCAACACCGACCTGACCCGAGCACGAGGGT
>NQII01000096.1:214585-229845 GCA_002778355.1 Clitarchus hookeri
CAACACTTCATCAGTCCTGCAACAACATGCGACGGCGTTGCGTACGCGCCACTCCGCAGCCGGGCCCCGCAAACACGTGCACACACAAACGTTAATTACTTCGGAGTGCTGCGGCAACCGCCCTTGGCTTCCCAACTACCTCCAACCCTTAGGGCGACGCTGAAGAATGCCGCAGCGCCTCCACGCGCACAGCACTCCGGTAACTTGCTATGTTCCCGTCGCCCAGCGCCAAGCCTTGCTACGTAGGCTGCAACCGCCCATACTTATAGGCTGTTCACGGCAAAGTGAGCTCTTGAGAGCCTAGTTACTTTTTCCTTTCAGCCGTTAGTTGTCCTTTAACCATATTTGAAAATAAATATTGCCATGTAAGTAATAAACACAGTGTGTATATTGCACCGCACTTGGAAGTTAGCGTCTAAGGTTAAAATAAAAAATATTTATTGACTACTATTCCAAACGAGAGAGTTTAAAAAAAAAACTCACTTTACCGTGAATATCCTATAGCAAACTTCTCACACACACACACACACACACACACACCCAAACACAATATTCAATTACTACGCTCCAGTTTCAAAATTCCGTTTTTCTATAAGCTGAGAGCTTTAGAAATTATATTTATAAAATGCGAAAATATATTGCGAGTTGTATGTCCTAATACCCTATTATATAGCGTGTTTATTTAAATCACGTTAGTAACTATCCAATAAAAATTTGAATTTGAAACACGCTTCAGTGATGGTAGGCAGGTTTCTTGGATGCAGATAGCGTAATTCACATGTCAAGGAAATTATTGATGAACTATCCTTATAGTTACATGTGCAATTTTTATTTGCAAATTTTGTCCTTCCTTCTATATTATGTGCCATTCCATAATCATAAAACAGAGAAACCGTTTTGATAAATTAAATTCTACACGCTGTAATTTGCGCCATAGTTACACAATCATAGCTCAGTTCATGCATATTTCTACAACAGAATTTATACTTTATATTGGCTGACAAACAAATTTTACAATGTTATTAGTGTAATGAGAGCACAGTGTTCGATTTTACCTCAAATTATTTTATAAATCAGAGGAATGTGATTAAAATATTTAGCTTTTCGGCAAATATTTTGAATTACAGCAAAACGTTCAGCAAATATGAAGGCAAATGATAATAGTCTACGCTACATCGATAACTTAAAAAAGTATTGCAATCTGGACGAAAACTTCACGCTTGTGGGCTATTTTGAAATTAGTTTGACACAACGCGTAAAATAAAAATTTCCATACATCCGTTGGAGATTCGGTGAAAAATAGTTTGTTTCACACAATTTGCACTGTTTTAAGTCAAACAATTGGTAATTTAGAAAATACACTATCAAAATAAACTATTATTTTTATATATTCGGTGGTTTTCCATTATTTTTACAAAAAAAATTAATCTCCTGGTTCTTTAATCATACAAACACAAAGTAAAACAAAATATCCAAACCGCATAAGGACGACAAGACGTGTATCAAATGGGGAAGTGGACCAACTGCTGTCTCATATGAGGCTGCAGTGACACTACCTGCTCGTATGTGTAACCATCCACTTTACCTTAACCTTACTTAATGCTATAATGCACCTCGCCCACGTGCACTAATACCTGACGGTATATTCCGAGAAAGACTTCTACCTAGAAAGGCTGCAAACGATGGCACTTCCGCGAACATAGTGGGCTTCGAACCTCTGGAGACCGACTCTGTGCTTCACAAATCGAGTTGCGCCGGGCGATAACGTTGAGCGCTGATCACACGTCCGACTTGATCGCTTCATGAGCGTGATGCCACAGCGGAACCCGCCAATGTTGACCATGTCAGGAGTGAAAACCTTCTTATGTTGTACGTTGCTCCGTTTTCATAAGTCTATGGAGGGAATGATCATGAATAACAATGCAAGCTATTTTCAAGAAGTGCCAAAATTAAGAAATACTGTAACTTCTACAAATGCTGGTTTTTTTTTTTGTACGAAATCGATATAAGACTCTGGGATATCACCTCTCAAATAAATATAATAAGCAAAATAATATTTTGTTATAATAGATTGACCACCTCCGACCATAAAAAATTATAACGCAAACTATGTTAAATGAAAAAGTAATTAATTTAATCTATTAGAAACTTTCTAAGGTTTTTGAGCAATACGTAGCGCCATTTAGGGCCAAGTGGAGTGGAGAGATTTGGTGCGGCTCTTGATATCGAGGTCTTGAGAGCCAATAAGGGTGAAGCGAGGTGAGTATGGAGCAGTGCCGGAATGCAAGGGCGGGGGAAATGGGGAGATCCTCGGGAAAACCCGCCAACCGGCGGCATCGGCCGGCACGATTCCCACGTGCGAAAATCCGGTAGCGACCCCGTCGGGAATCGAACTCGGTTCGTCTAGGTGTAACGCAAGTAGACTAACCACTACACCACCGTGGCCATTTTTAGGACTGAAGTAAAGTGCTAGAGTTTGTCAACCGTTCTTGGCAAAAGATGCAAGCTCTTGAAAAACTATATTCAATAAACTCGGGTAACAGGAGTAATTAAATGGCAGTTTTCATAATAACCAAATACAAAGTTCAAATCATAATACCATTTTAGATAAGTTCTTATAGAACCAGAAAGTGAATGTTTTGTACAGCATACATTATTTTCTGGTTTGTGTAATTCATAACTTAAACAGAATTCGAAATTCATAAAGGAATTTCATTAACTAACCCTGGCGTTTACGGTATAAATCACATAGCGATGTCGACCTTCACGCGTGTTGCAAATACACTGAGCCGTTATAACTGCCGTGTGAGTTGACGTGCAGCCGCATAGGAAACGCCACATGGCATAGCATTTCACGGCATGACCAATATGCTACTCTTTACCGCATATTAAATACGGCATAGTTATATACTTTTAAATGTCGCGTTTTTACCATAATTTTAACTTCTTCACTTAATCTTTTGTACCTATNACGGCATAGTTATATACTTTTAAATGTCGCGTTTTTACCATAATTTTAACTTCTTCACTTAATCTTTTGTACCTATGTATTGACTTCGAAACGTCCAATTAGAACGTTTCTACAATTATTACTAGCCGGAATTACGCCCGCGTACGAAAATACCGCCATGCAAACATCGCGCACATCGTTTTCATTATTAACCCTTTCAGTCAAAAGATATATGCTATTTTAGGCGTTGCAACGAGAATAATTTTTGTTTTTGGAAATTTACAGATGTCAGTATAAAGCTCTGCTATATGTCTTGACCAATAAAAAATGCTGTTTATTATTCTGCGGAATAAAGCCTCAACAACGAATCACGTCTCCCGACATACGAGGGACTTCTATTGAGCGTCGGTTTCAGTTGTGTACGGTGTGTGTACATCATTAACTTCACCTTCTATTCAGCACACTGTGGCTGAGAGGATTAATACGCCATAAAAGTACAGCGGCTGTATTAAATGCGACAGCAGAAGGCATTTTCTATGCTACTGCACGCAAACTGTGCGTGGCGGTTACAGCGGTGACGGGTGAATTTGTAAAACGCATGAAGTTCGGCCTTGCCGACGTTTTTGCTCTTTTATTTGTCTCTCTCTTTCTTTTTTTCTTTCTCTCTCTGCTCTGCTCCCTCACAGACACACACATTTGCACGGACCGAGGAGCTCTCTTTTAACGGCAGTAAAACTCATTAGAATCACGACTCCGCCATCGTAAAGCCATTTGAGTGACGAAAGAAGCCGAGGAGTTGCATTCCAGACTTTATAATCCGCCGCGAGTCGGATGGATAGTCCGCCGAAGCTGCGTTTAATTCCGCGGGCCGAATAAACGAAGCAGCGCGCCCTAAGGCGGCTTCGCCGTCTGAGGAGTCAGGCACGTGTGAAATCCTCGCTAGCACACGGAGCGCTTTTCACTAGGGCCCGCGCGACGGCAAGCCTCGTTCACGCGAGAGCGCGTATGTCACACGCTCAACTGTGGCAGCAACCACTAGTCCTTGTGCCAGAGGCCAAAATAAAACGATCTGCGGTAAAATGGAGGGACCACATACAACTTACAGCACTTAATTATTGGATCATAAGGAACACAAAAACAAGCGATAAACATCTCAATGTGGTAGCTTTTAAAAATGGCAGCGGTTCAAAATGTCTGCTAAAAATTAAACATATAATTTCATATTTCTCTGTTCTGATTGATCCGATTTTAATAATTCTGTTTTTAAATGAACGTTTACAATTAAGCCTTTAATTTTGATTCTTACGTACTTTTTCGTTTCTCTAATAATTCCCAAGAAATTTTGAAAAATGTTAATATCTTGTCGGTATTATGCTGGTAGTACTGCAATTTGCTGAAAGAAAATGCGCTTTAGTGCTGAGATCTACAGATAGCAAATAAAGGGAATCATTTCAGCTTTAATGTAAAAAAAAAGCTGAAATTTAATCTGGCTACCGTAGCCCAGGAAATGATACATTTATTATGATTAAAGGTGTATACTTGTCATCACTGTTTGTAGGATACACCTGTTCTGTATTCTAAGTTTGTAGCAAATGCTCATTAACATATTTATTTGCATTTTATAGACTCCATACAAAATATNGCAAATGCTCATTAACATATTTATTTGCATTTTATAGACTCCATACAAAATATGTGAACAAGGATTTAATGTAACGTTTATGATTTGAATCTAAAAACACGGCATGCACTAAAAATTCAATTTTTTTAATGAAATAATAATTATATATATATATATATATATAACATTATTTGGTTTTGCTAAGTTTCCTGGACAGTGTGACGAGTTTTCCCTTGTTCACCTCTGTTCAAACATTAGAGTCATTACTAGAATCACTATCATAATCATGGATTTCTTGGCAGTGTCTTGATTCCAGTATGTTTGAATCTTGACATCCTTTGCATGCACATCCTAACATACACAACAATTTGTTTTGGAGGCAGTTACAAGTGATAAGATTATAATTTTTGCAGAACAACTGCAATAAAAAACACCAAGTACAGCTTCCGGTACTGATGCTCCAACCATCCAATGTATGTCTACCTTTCCATCACTATTCTTTCTTTATCCATCCATGGCGTTCCGGGTCAGGTACACTGGGAAGTTTTTCGAGACCTCGCTTCCAAATCCCAGTCTGAAAGGTGGCCCGAAATGCATGTTGTTTCAAGGTGTCCTGACATGGTGGTAGTTGGCAGCAACCAATTTGACTCCCATTAGCTGGAAATAATTCGTAACGAAGTTCGTTGACACTTTCGATTTTTGTTTTCCTCGAATACATTTCACATGTAAATTTCTCAATGGTCATATACAATTCTTCAGAAAGAACCCATTTACAACCTAGACTTTTAAATACTCGAAAATATTCGCTGCATTGACGAAAAATTATTTCGAAACTGGGATCTTTCCTTTATCAGAAAACGCACTTACACTGTCACAGTCTGGCCAGCTATGAAACCCTTTCATAGCAGATGATATTTCTGAGCCTATTGCTGCGACTAATTTGCCAATATCAACTACTCTCTTTCGATTTTTCGCACCTTTCACTGTGTATAAGTTGGCCTTCATATCCCAGTGTTGTCCAAATGAAATGACCAAAACATGTGTGTCATTTGAATAACAAATTACTGTTGGATAACCCGTGGCAGAATGTTTAGCATGTAGCATCATGCGGGTATCCGCCTCTTCACGAGTGTATGATAGATCTTTCACATCTTCAGAACCGTTTGCTGTAATTTTGATGCAGATGTCCTCCACAGTTACAAATATTTATTTACCCCAATGAGTTTCTTCTATTGATCACCTTGCAGGAGTCCACCAGAAATGTTGTTAACTTAGTCAACAAATTATCTTGTGACCACTCTTAATAAAGCTGAAGTTGATCCCATCTTCGGAACCACTCTTCTGCCATTATGATATTTTAATAGAGTTTTCTCTATAAACATTGAAACTACATATATTTTCAGACTTGAGCTTCCTATGTTTAACACTTGAAGAAGACGTGAAAAATGTCAAAGGTTGGTACCGGAAATGAAGCATGGATTCACCGGGTGAGAGCCAACAAGACTAGCCATCACGCCATGCAGCCAGTCACCTGCTCGTAGGTAGGCAGGACTTAACATTTCGTCGACAACGATGACATTAGAGACTTTTTGATGTGGTCCAATTTATTGGAGCTTACTTATATTTCGTTCGCAAATATGTGCTATTTTCATATGTACTATTTACCACTTTCTACATGATTATACACGTTCTGCAATTCTTTAATTTGANAAATATGTGCTATTTTCATATGTACTATTTACCACTTTCTACATGATTATACACGTTCTGCAATTCTTTAATTTGAAATGTTTGCTTTGTTGTTGCCCTAACATGTTACTACAGCATCAATGATTTAATTACAAATGATATGAACTACAACAATAAAGTTTTATTTTTGTTTGTATTTTTTTGTCTAATAGCTCACTAATCCAATAGTTTATGGTCAAAATTGAATTAAGATCATTGTTAATACTTCAAAACATGAAGATTAATATATATATATATACACATAGTACATCTTATGTTTACTGTAACAAACATAATATAGATGATAATAATTATATATTGCAATAGAATTATTGAAAATTATTGTATCAGCATTACAACTAATGAAAATATGTACATGATAGTATATATGCCTCTTACTTCTTATATTGTAAGTAGAAACTCAGCTGTCAAAACATGCACCTAACCACCACCCCACCCCCTCAGACAAGGGCCTCTCAGTAGCCACCTGCCTCAGGACACATCTCAAGGTTGTAGCACAAGGCCCCACCCTCCACCCCGAAAAAAAACCGAGTGAAATTTGGACACGCCGAAGAAATGCCGAGATAGGCTAGCGATTTCCGCCCACGAGGGAATTAAAACACATGCTAAAGGTGAGATACACCAGCAAAAAGGCTGACAGAGCAGGGCAGCAGTGCCACGAGTCCCCACCCTTCACTAGCAAAATGCAGGAGAACTTGACAAGCACCGCGAAAATGCCGATGTAAGCTAAGGGCTGCGAGGGCACCTCCCCCTCCACCAACAAGAGTCCTGGCACGTGGAGGAAATTGGGTCTTTGTTCGGTGACTTCCACCCCCCTCACCCAACAAGGGAGGTATGTGTACAGATCTGGGGAGGGTGACATGAGAGTATAAAAGCCAATTTTAAGACATGGAGGGGGTTAGTCACGTTAGTTGCATCAGTCGGGTCAGTGATAATGCACGCTGAGGCTGGGATCGGAGCCCGGTAAAATCAGAGTTTGGTCAGTTGAGCCGTGTCAGTTGCGTCAGTTTAATCAGTTACAAAAGATCTGTTGAAGGCAGTCGAGGAGTTACGTCAGATCAGTTAGGCCAGTCAGTTAGAATCGCATGCCGAGAGAGGAAATCAGTGCAGCAGTTAACCGAGGCTGGGGAGATCGGACCCCGGCCGAGTTATTTAGAGCAGTTGAATGAAAGCAGTTGAGTCAGTCAGTTGGATCAAGTCAGCTCGCGAGAGTAAGTCGGATCAGGAGATTTCCGGAAGTAGCGTGTCGTGCAGGCATACATCGAGAAGCGAACCCGGAGCCGCAGTCGTGGAGGGACGTCAACGAAACCAGTGCCTTTCAAGGCCGTCCAGGGCACCAGACCTCAACTGCCGCCTACAGACCCAGAACTACAAGCAGAGCTAAGTATCAAGTCGCCGCTCAAAGAAACCTTACATATGCCTAGCGTCCTCCCTCCCCAAGACGTCGGCAACAATTGGCAAGCACGTTAACTTAGACTTTAAGGCCCCCAACTCGCAAGGTACCACATCTCGGTGTTATGTATTCATTTTAATTCCAGACAATATAACGTTTTAAATTGAAACACCGAGTGACTACCTTATTGTTACCCTGTTACCCTCAACATTCAAGGCACCTTACAGTCTGCGACTGGTACAAATAACTCAGATCCTATGAACCATCCTGTATCATACAGGTGGGGAGTAGCGTCAACTGTAACAAACATAATATACATGATAATAATTATATATAGCAATATAATGATTGAAAATTATTGTATGAGCATTTTAACTAATGACAATGTGTACATGATATTATACATATACATGTTACTTCTTATACCTTCTAGATTATTGTGCGACTTTATACCGTATTATACTTTTTCAATCAATACGTTGTTTAGAATTTGACTACATTTTGAAAAGGTTTCCCATAATTGATATTATGTTTGGAAATGCTTTGTTGATGAAATTTCATTAAAGAATGTATTTGTTTGTAAAGAAGGATCTAATAAGATTTTAAATGTGGAACAAGTCATTGCAAACAACATGTGAATTTTGCTAACAATGTTAGCAAAATTTTCTCGAAATTACAAGCGTAGAATTTACAATTCTTCCTAAATAGAAATTAATAAACATTGCTTGACCTACAATTTCAGTTAAACTAAAGCTATTTGACTAATAAATTATAGCTATTAGCATTTATCAGTTTTTATGAGTAAAATTGCCTTCACCTGGGTGTCATTGCTAACATTTCCTCCAGGGACAAAGGTTAATCCATGAATCAAGCTGGGATATTTTTTCGCAGTAGACATAACCTTGCTCGAGAGCTCATTAAATTATGCCAGAGACATATGAAAGTAATTAAAAACTTCTCACTGACTTATCTAAGTTCATGAAATAAAGTGTAAAATACTCCTATTTCTAGCAGCAAACTGTTAATGGAGTGAACTAACAACTGCCTTTTCCTACGTTGTTTTTTAAGCAACAAGTAAACTACAACATGATCCATGATCCATCTCTATTCAACAACAAGTGTAAACTAATCGATTTCCACCCCACCTGCTACCGACGTTCGTTTAAAAACGCATGAACAAACTGACCAAAATGTTATACGCACGTTCGACAAGACGTCCGTTTGCAAACGCATTGACAGCGGATAACAAACGCATTAACACAAAGATGTACGTTTTGAGACGTACGCACCACAAGGTAGTGCATAAACCCAGCCTAAAATTGGCAGGAAGGCGCCCGCGTGCTTGTGTGCCGGGGCAGTGACATGTCCTAGTATACGAACATGGTAGCCTGCCCGTGACTCTACAAAGACTGGATGAAGTGTAACTGTATAACCTCTCTCCGGCAATGTGACTCTCAGGCTTCTCGAATGGTGTTTCGGCACCCATCTCCCCTTGAGTTTAAGCAAATGAGAGCTATGCCGAGCGCCGCCTCATGTCATATGGAATCCTCGCTATAGGAAATTTATTTAGAATAATAGCCAATAAATGTATTTTATTGTAGCCTTAGATGTTAACTTTAGAGTCCGGTGAAATAAAGGTTGAGTCNGAATAATAGCCAATAAATGTATTTTATTGTAGCCTTAGATGTTAACTTTAGAGTCCGGTGAAATAAAGGTTGAGTATAAAAGAATACCCCAACTTTGAAGGTCTATAATATAAAAACCAAACAACCTGCAGCCTTGATTGACCAATCAAATGNTAAAAGAATACCCCAACTTTGAAGGTCTATAATATAAAAACCAAACAACCTGCAGCCTTGATTGACCAATCAAATGAACCGGGGAACCGTGAAGTTTGTTCACCATGCATTCATAAATGTTCAATGTGACAACCATGAGTGACCCGAACGACATCTACGCGATAATCAAACTTTTTCCACTTTCTTGTCAGCATGTCCGGTGTTACGGTTTGGATGGCGATCGTAACTCTCGGTTTCAGATGGTGAGGGGAAAGCGAGCTCGCATTCGACACGTCAATATGAAGGGGACGGTCTGATGTTTCCTTTTCGTGCCGAGAGATGACACTGGGAGCGTCTGTCATCACACTATGAACATGTGTTGTGTGTTAGTCCGCATCACGATGGCGACAGAACAACAGAAATCGTTCTGTGCTAGTCAGTTTGCTAAATTAAAATCGGTTGCGACTGTTCAACGTGAATTCCGTCGCNGTTTGCTAAATTAAAATCGGTTGCGACTGTTCAACGTGAATTCCGTCGCGAATACGGACGTCGTCCTCCCGATAGGTGGAGTATCGTACGTTGGTTTCGTCAGTTCCGTGACACAGGGTGCCTTTGCAAAGGCAAAAGTGTCCGAAGAGAATGTGCAACGGATTCAACAAGCGTTCATTGGCTGTCCGAGAAAATCAACTCGACAAACTAGCCGGGAAATGCAAATCCCTCAATCGACGGTATGGACAGTGTTGCGAAAGCGATTGCTGTACAAGTCATACAGGTTACAGCTAGTACAGGCTCTTACCAAAAATGATAAAGAACTGAGACGTGATTTCTGCACGTTCGTTCTTGCCCAGAACGAGGTAGACGATGTCTTCATGTCTAAGCTGGTTTTCAGCGATGAAGCGACATTCCATACAAATGGTAAGGTGAACCGGCACAACGTGCGGATATGGGGCCAGGAGCCTCCACATGAAACCTCCGAACACGAGCGCGCATCCCCTAAAGAGAACGCGTTTTGCGCTGTATCGAAAAACACTGTTTTCGGCCCTTTCTTTTTTCACGAGCCCACTGTTATTGGATTCCCTTATTTGGACAAACTTACAGAGTGGTTGTTTCCTCAGTTGGAAGAGGCGACGGGGGACTTCATTTTCCAGCAGGATGGTGCGCGACGCCATTGGCACGTAGCTGTTCGCGGATACCGGAACGAGACGTTGCGCAACGCTAAATTGGTCGAAGAGCAGCTGGTGACCAGAATCTTCATCACTGGCCCCCAATAAGCCCAGACCTTCCCATGTGCAATTTTTTTCTATGGGGGTACATAGAGGATCAAGTGTTTTGTCCACTGTTGCCGGCTAACATTGACGACCTCAAAACGAGAATTACGGACGCCATCCAAACCGTAACACCGGAAATGCTGACAAGAGTGTGGAACGAGTTTGATTATCGCGTAGATGTCATTCGGGCCGCTCGTGCTGGTCACATTGAACATTTACGAAGATAGGGTAAACAAACTTCACAGTTTCACGGTTCATTTGAATGGTCAACCAACGTTGTAGGTTATTTGGTTTTGATATTATAGACCTTCAAATTTGGGGTATTCTTTTATACTCAGCATGTATATACACTGTGCTTATTACTAACATGACAATATTTATTTTAAAAAGTGTAGGAAGGATAAAATATGTCTGATAGGAAAAAAGTAACTAGGGCCTCAAAAGTGCTCACTTTGGCGTTAACCTAGTTATAGATGGCTAGGTACCGAACCCCTGACATAGGCGAGTACACACAGGCTTACGAGCGAAGATTACTGCATTCGAATCCCATTGTAGATGCATATTTTTGTGAATACGCTGTGATTGGTTTTCACGCGAGCCCCACCTTAACAGTTAACTAAATGATATAAGAACTTGGCGTCCAAAACAACTAATTAAATATATTCTAAATTATTAAAACGAGGGTTTATTAAGATTCTAAACAGTGAGAAGGAAATTTTTAAGAAACGAAATATTCGACGAGGTGGATGGTAAGAGGAGAGAGAGAGGGAGAGAGGGAGAAAGAGTGGTAGGGGGATAGAGATCGGCCACCATGCAGACACGCAGGCAGGCGCGGACATCAACGCGGTGCGTCACGGGGCGCCAACCTGTCTCGGGCGCACGAGGCGCCAAGTGCTGCCAACTGAATCACCACCTGGCAGTATCAGCTCCACCTGCCGGCCCTCTCTTTTTTTATTCCCTTAACCAGGGCGTCGTGAATGACCGCGGCACGGGAGCCGCCATGACGTGGCCCGTGTGACTCACTCCAGAGCTGGGGCGGACGGCCGCCGACTCTCGAGCGTCCACTCGTACAGTACATGACTGATGGGAGCAGCCCTGGACGTGGGAGATGTGGGGTTGCGATGGGACAGGCCAGTTTCAAGGAAAACCTGCAGTTCACGGTAAACCGAGCACTTTTGAAAGCCCTGCTTAAAATCTACTTGAATGTTAATTGTGTATTCTTCCGCCATATGCAAAATGAACATTGCCATGTAGCTCACCACTTTATTCAAGAGTCGGTCAATTGAAACTGTGAAATTATTAGAAGAGTAAATAACTTTCAAATCTGCTCATTTTTTTCAATTCGATGCATTAAAAAAAAGCAGAACATGAAATAAATAATTTAAGTTATCACAAATGGTTACCTTACACTTTTTATTCGGAGTTGAGATATGGAATTACTTTCTCTACATCGTTACCAACTTCACCCGGCGCATGTCACTCACTGCGCTCGTTAAAATATATGCAGGCAGGTAGGGTCAGTGACTTTTTTCCAAGGTTGATTTCAGAAGTGCCCACTTTATCGCGAACAGCCTTTATTAAGGGGCTTACTCTTAGCCAGATGTAATCAAGCTACAGCATATTGCTTCCAGGGATGTCCCTATCAGACACGAAGAGTACACACGCCTCTACGTTCTATCGGTCCTCGGTGGTAGGGCTCTAAGATATTCGCATTTTATAGTCTAGTCCCGGCATCTTCATACTTTTTAATCAAAGATTTGAAAAATCACCCCATGTATGACGAGGTTACTCAGCTGTTTCCTAAACATGCCATGTATCGCATGCGTTTTATACTTCTGTTAACATAAGAGGAACTTATCTCTTGGTTAAATTGAACTCTAACTTATATTTAATCTATAAACAATAATATTTTCTTTATAATTACTTTAAATAAAACAGAGAGAAAATAGTGCCTGTTATAAAATAGTTCTCAAACTGAGAGCGCACAAATGCGATGCGTTGTTGTCCCTTTGGTGAAATATTCTAGACTTAGTTAAACTTTGTTTTTACTAGGCGGTGGAATAATCGGCAAGTAGCAATTTAAACAGGACTTCAGAAAAGTTGGAAGTAACCATGAATGGATTATACTATAATGTTTTTCGGGCGAACATATTGCCTCACATTCGGGTGGTCACTCGTGGGTTCAATACCACCAGGCTACTCGAGGGGCGGTTCCTAATAGATTTTCTCTAATTATTTGAATGACAAATTTCAAGAATGTATACACTAGTGTTCCTTTTATGACTGGGCCACAGTGATTTTGACATGCCCTGTTCAACATTTAGCTTAGTAATAAACAGGAAGAAACATTGTGACTGTACCACGTGCAACTTAGTTGAATAAAAAACAGGAAGTTATCGATATAACTGAAGAGTGAGTGAGTGAAGAGATTTGGGCGGCTCTTAATTAACATCAAGGCCTTCAGAGCCGAATTAGGTAAACCGACGTGAGTATGGAGCAGCGTCAGAATGTAAGAGAAGGGAAAACGGGAGATACCCGAGAAAACCCGCAGACCAGCGGCATCGTCCGGAACGATTCCCATGTGCAAATTTCCGGGAGCTACCCCGCCGGGAATCAAACCCGGTTCACCTAGGTAGGTGAGTAGTCTAACCACTACACCACCGCGGCGCCTACCGATGTAACTAAAGAGTCTACTTTCCTGTACATGGATGTAAATATTTTTGACGAAATTCTATAAGGTTAGACAGTAGGTGGTTCCTTGACGTCTCGTTGATAGCGATATCATTAAAGATGGAACCAAAAACAAAAGCAATACTATAGTGAGACAATCACAAATACGCACGTGCCTTGCCCTGGATTCGAACCCAGAACACCCCCTATCATAAACTGACGTCCAAAAAACTGCATTACAGATGTAGGATTCGGAGCAGCAACTTGGGTTGTAATCAGTCTAAAGTTTCGTAGACTGGGTTTACCAATCTCAAGTATTTGAAAACCAGTGCGTGAGTCACTTAAATCATGTTAGTTTATATGGCCCACCAATGCATTACTTGTGTGCAAAATTTGGTGGAAATATGTTGATTGTTTGCCGAGATAAGGCATGAAAGCTTTATTTTCTATTTGGCGCTATCGTACAACGCTTCTAATAGATAATGTCATCATACAAAGTTAGATTGAAATTTGTTAAATTATTTAATAAATATAAAGAACTTGTCTAAATAATTTATATTGCAGCGATGTTGAAAAACATGTTTCGCTTACTCTACATATGTAAGTTTGCATGGCCTGCTATAGTACTGCATGTGTGAAGAATTTGGTAGGGATTAGTTAATACATTCCAGATATATAACATAAATGTTACATTTTATCACCTGGCAATATCTTACAAAAATGCGGCCAAAGGAGAATCTCTACAAACACATTTGACGCTTCTAATGGATACACTCAGCATACAATTATTAACTTAAATTGGTTAAATTATTTAATAGAGATGACAAACTTGGTACTTATATGGTAGTCAAATTGTAAATAATGCCAGCTACACTTAGAACCTGTAAGTTTACGTGGCCTACTGTACCACTACTTATGTGCAAAATTCGTAGGGTATAGGTTGATTCGTTTGTTGTACGTGGCATAAAAACTCAATTTTCTCATATGGTACTATATTCATTAATAGAGAACACAACGGTTATGCGTTGGTACATACTACTTTAGCCATAGATACTGCTACATATTAAGTTCGGCTAAAGTAGTATGGGACGTATGGCGTATTAACCTAAAATATCTGCATCATTATTATTTTTAAAATATGTGTCTATCTCTATAAGTCATGCAAATTTAGATGGACTACAAAAATATTACTTGTCACCTAGTTTTGGTGTATCAGTTAATGTTTTTCTCGATATAGGATGCAAAAGCTCCATATTTCATGTAATGCTATCTTACAAGCTGCAGACAAATGGGTTTTTATATTAGCTCATTTGATTATTGCATGGCTACTGCCAGCATTCAAAATTAAGTTATTGGTTACATTGTTTCGTAGATATAGCATACTATGCTTAAATGTTTACATGGCAGCTATGATGAAAATAATATTTGTATGGCCACCATTTTGAAAATAAGTGTCAGAAACACTTAAAACATGTATGTTCACATGGCCTGCCGTAGTACTACTTGTTTGATGAATGTGGTAGGAATCGTTCGATTTTTTCCCGACAATTTACAAAACTTTATCCATTCATGTGGCATTATCGAACAAAATGTTTGACAAAAGAGGCCCTGGGTAGGCGCATGTGATAGTTGTAATATATACTGCCAGTATAAAAAGTTAATTTGAAATTTGTTGCATTGTTTGATAGATAAAGCATAGTAATCTAAACTGTTGATATGACTACCGTTTTGAAAATAAGTGTACCTCTAGCGGTGACAGGTTACTTCGGTGGCTGCGCGCGTGGCAAGAGATACACGCGACAGTATCGCCCCTCTGTGCACGGCTGTTCTG
>NQII01000096.1:229936-242813 GCA_002778355.1 Clitarchus hookeri
ATGCCGGATAAAGAGGCGAAGCTGCGGGCTGCGGCGGCTGGAACCACGTGGTCGGTGGTCGGCGCCACCCCGCACGGGTCGTCGAACGCGAGTACCGCCATGGAAGATGCCTCGGGTGCCGTCTGCTGTATCCGGAGGCAGCAGCTGTGGCCGATACTTGCCGGTCGATACGGACATCCCAGAACAGCGTCCGCTAATTTTACAAATATCACATCCCGAAGCTAAAAATAACGAAGATAAAACTGCAGAGTGCATAGTTAGATACACAGGGACGAAAGGGCGTGGTGGTTATATTGATGTGGGCGTGCCCATTCTCTGGTTGGCTGCGCGAGGGTCTGGGAACGGGCCTTGTGTTTGTTAGGCTACTGCATGCTGCTGCTGGCCGGGCTTCTGGCTGGCGAGTAGGTTGCCAGCCGCTGATTGGCGAACGACGTTCCAACATGTTGCTGGCCAGCGACGCCATTTTACTGGCGTCCACGACTGCAGTTCGCTGTATAAGTAGCCACTTCACCTTTGTATTCCTATGTACTCTGTGATTAAACCATGCCCACTTTTCATTCACCAAGCGAGGTGGCGCAGTGGTAAACCTTCGGACTCCATTCAGGAGGACCTGCGTTCAATTTCCGGTCCGGCTAATAAGTCGTGCCAACCAAACTACCATCCACTGTTCGTTGAAACTCACTACACTATCGCGAAAGTGAAATAATTTCTAGCCCGATAGACATGATCATAAAAATGAAGATAAAAGATGCTAAATCTTTAAAACAATTGAAATTATATTAAAACAAAAATCATTTTGACATAGCATGGTACGCCACACACAGTATTTCTTATCCAACCGCCAAAAGGAAAATGAAGAAAACACGTAATTTTTAAGTAGTCTTTATACACATTTTGTTACAGTAATTTCAATATACCGAATTTTCGTTTCGCAAAGAAACCAAAATCCCAAATGTGAAGTTTATACATTTGATTATTTTTCTTGCTTGTATGTGTATGTGTTTAAAGTCGAATTTTTCGATTATATAAAGGTGCATTTTATGTATTTGACTTGTACTATAAGTAGAGCATACATTATAGTGTTGTTTTGTATTTCGTTTTTTATTCTTTGATTTTATTATCCTTTACGAAATTATTTTCAACTGCTGTTTTCGACGAATGTGTCACTTATATATAAATACTTATTCTTTGGTATACGTATCTAAAATAAATATTTTGTGGTTTCTTTACAGAAATTGCCCGTTTTTCAGTGACAATTTCGAGTTTAAAGAATAATTTCACATTTCGTTACGTGTTTTTCTGTTATTCTCCTCGTCATATGTTGGGTCAATCTAAGTAATGAAACCTTTTCTATGAAAGTCTGAATACAATGGAGGTATCGTATTAGGACATCTTAAACATTCTGACAATGTGACCCACACAGCCTCGCTTGCATTTCCTTGCGTCATTATTCACTGAAGACATGCCCCCACGGCATTTACGAGTTAACTTTACAAACGGGAGTAAATGAAACACGAACAGCTGGTCAGATGTATCCACGCGCAGTAATTATACGATAAAAATTTTTTACCATTTATGTTTTGAACATTGTAGCCTCGTTTTCCTTTCAAGATTGAGTGAAGTATTCTGCAAGTGAACCATAGTCGTTCATAGCTCTGTATTAATTGAATTGTGAGAGCCGGACATAATCAGCAAGACAAGTATCTTCAAATATGAGTATCCAATTCCAACACCAAGATAAATGATCATGCGTGTTAAGTACTTCCAGAAATCTTATTTCTAAACAGTTCATAATTACAACGTAGAGTTCAAAAGGCAAGAAGAGACCGATCAAAACGTTTCTTTCGCTAAAGTAGTACTTCATGCACTAAAAAAATTATTCCATGCTGACGTCATAAAACATGTAAAAGTGAACATGATATTTCAAAACCAAAAATGTCACAAAACACCTTAAAATTAATTCAGAGAAGATGCACGGAGTTTCTGACTTATTGCTTTTATTTACGGGAGGTAAATGAATCCAGGATATGGAGCTAAATTCATTTCCACTGAAGATAAAACATTAGCGATTTTCATCGTGGTAATCGATACCTTGAAGATAATGTTTTCAGAGTACCATGGAAAATGTGCTATCGCGTGATCATAACTTATTCACTGTCCTTTCTTTTCCAGAACCTCTATAAGTCTTGAGAAGAATTGGAGGTGCAGTTGCTCAGGATGTCGCACGCTCTTTGCTGGCGAGAGAAAGCCTCGAACCACGGGAGAACAAATGNGGGGGGGGGGGGTGCAATAAGATTATCCCTTCCGGGACCGCAGACGCGGGTGAGAAGGGAGGTGCCTGGCACGCGAGCACGGCACGTAGAAGAGAGAGGAAGAAGGCAGACGGGGCAATATGGGTCGAGGGTATCAACCGGACCGGAGCGGTTTGCTCGACGGCGCGCTTTTGGCACGCTGCCATGGCGACCCCTGGAGATCCCCGCGCGACTCTGCTCCACGGCGTTCATGACACTTTCTGTCCTCCAGCTGTGCTTCACACTTTGGAGTACAGTGCTGATTTACAGACAATTAAGACCATCAAATAAAGATGAGGTAGATCGATTATTCGTCTTCTGTGTTAATGTATCCAACATTGACCCACCCCAAAGGAACACATCTGCCAAAGTCACGTGGTCAACAGTTACGAACGCGTTTGTTCATATCTCAGTTTTCAAAATAAAAGCACATTTATCTGAACAAAATACTTTCACTAATTTTAATTTAACCAAATTACATTACAAATTGGTTAGAGGAAGTATACAAAAATCTCAAAGCACTTGTTTACTAAACAGCATTATAACCTCAAATCCTATCCACGTCGGTTACTATAATCGTGTTGGCAAAAAAGCAGTCCAATGTTGGGACACACAGACTGGTTGTACGCAGTCAACGAAATAGGTCTACTTTATATTTAGCCTATGATTAAAACAAACTATAAATGAGTGGCCTCTATTCACGACTGCATGATAATCAGTTCTAATGATTTCTGCATTCCTATTTACAATGACCTTATTGGTTCACACAACACCGGGCACGATTACTGTACTGAACAACGTTCACTTTACTGCTCGGCTCTCTACCAGCATAATGCCGAATTGAAAGTGTCACAGAAGTGTTCTTCCCTGCGTACAATAGTATACAATCCAACCATTTCGTTTGAGTAATTTAAAATTTGAGTGTTGCTGACGTAAGAACCTTAAAGCCGTTGTTAAGAACCTTATGAAAGCTGCTGGCGAAGTAATATTTATTCGTCTGTGTCTTCAAAGCATGCAGATGTCGTAATGTTACGGCAAACTCCATTTTTCTCAGTTAAGTTCAGCTGACGTAATGTTACGTCGGAGGCACTCGCAAAGTGTTAAAACATATGTGATATACTTTCATAGTATCCAGTTTTATCTATACAATTTTTAGTGCACCTCTGCGCGAATGATTTAGATGGGTTCCAGATCTGCCGCTAGACGCCTTCAAAATAATCTCTCTTCATACGACGCCTATGGACATATACGCATTTGGAGTTTCTTTGTTTACCAGACAGTATTTGTAACAATAAATATTTTACTAGTTCAACCGAACGAAGTGGCGAAGTGAACCACTGGGCTCGTATTCGGGAGGACACGGATCCGATTCCAGGTCCGGCCATCCTAAATTCGATTTTACATGGTTTCCCGAAATCACTTGAGGTGAATTTTGAGATAGTACCTTACTACATACCATGACTGATTCAATCATCGTTCCTGCTTTTCTGAACAACTCGCTGCGTCTCTAATGACTTCGCTGTCGACGAGACATGAAGACTTGCCTCCCTACATTTTACTAGGTCAAGTTTGTTTCCCTCTTCAAATTTAATGTGTACCGGAACCATACTATTTTTGCAAAATAAGCTACAAATAACGCACGACTTGCTTCAAAACGAACTATGACTCCCAACTCTTCTAATAAATAGTGTACAAAGTAGTAGACCATAGACTAAAGATGAGGTAGACCAATTCTTCGTCTTCTTTGCATGTACTTAACATTGACCTACCCAAAACCTACACCACTGGTAAAGTCACATGGTCAACAGTGATGAACGTGTTTGTACCTAAATATTCAAAAGACAAGCCATTTTATATAAATAAAATACTTTTACCAATTTGAATTTAATTACATTACAAATTGGTTGGAGGAAAGAAACAAACATCTCAAAGCACTTGTTTGTTTACGAAACAGTGTTCTAACCTCAAATCCTATCGATGTCGTTTATGATAGTTGTGTTGGCAGTAAAGCAGTTAAATCTTGGAACACGGTGACTGATTGTGCGCAGCCAGCGAGACCGCTCTACCCCATATTTACTCTAGACAAACGTGGTAAAAAATACACTCTAGTTATGCGGTTATATGAACGCAATCATAACGATTAGTGGAGGGTGGATTGGAAATGTTTAGGTGGCTCTTAACAATGGGACGAGGGTGAAGCGAAACGAGTGTGGAGTAGCGCCGGAAATCAAGAGCAGGGGAAAGGGGAGATCCCCGAGAGAATCTGCCGACCAGCGGCATCGTCCGTCACGATTCCCATATGCGAAAATACGGGAGCGACCCCACCGGAAATCGAACCCGGTTCATCCGGAAGCGAGTAGTCTGACCACTACACCATCGCGGCCCGCCTTAGGGAATATTTTAATACAAGACACGACAAACAGTTTCAATTAACTTCAAATAAAAATAATTAAAATTAATTTAAAAACTTGGGAACAGTTAATATACCCAAAGTAACTGATACGCACCAGAGAAATAAAAACTTGCACAAACTCACATGGAGACCTAGAGGCCAGAGACATAGTTCGATACTAGAGGACAAGAAACGCAACGAGATGAAAATCTCACAGGAATACAAGAGACAATGGAGAAGGGCAGATATCGTGTTGAAATTATAACACACTTTCTAACAAAAGATAGGTACATGTTAAAGTTAATTTTTGTGTGTAGACAAATTTTCGTTTTCTGCGCATGTACCTAAAATTAACCTATCCGACACCTGTACAGTTGTCATAAAGTCACACAGTCAACACTGACGAACGTGTTTGTTAATACATTAATTTTTAAAAGACAAACACTTTTATACGATATAAATACTTTTTTAACAATTCGAATCCAATATAATTGCATTACAAATTTTGTCAGAGAGTAAGTATACAGACAACTCAAAGCATCCTAAATAACCAGTGTTCTGGCCTCAAGTCTTATCCACGTCGTTTATGATGGTCGTATTGGCGGGAAAGCCATCTAATGTTGGAATACTGGGAGTGTGTACTGCGCACCTCGGGTGCACACTCCACACTATTTTTCCTTTACGCCGTAGCCAAGCAGCGTGGCAGTGTCCGAGGAGGCCGGCCGCAGCAGACGCCATGCGTTAGTAATGCCATTGATTAAAGATATACACACTAGAGTGGCCATGGGATAGGAAAAAGTCTGACCAGTTTTGTTGTTAGTTCTTGGGCTGATGAAGAGGAGCGCTAGTGTTCTCGACAGGGAGGTAGCAGTCGAAATACCTCGCCACCCGTGCGGCAAAAGTAGGTCAACACCCTGGCCTTGGCTCACCCACATGTTCGTTCACGTTCTGCTAGAACCGAGCCTGTCTCACGCGAGTTATCAGGTTTCGTTGCAGTTGTAAATACAAAACTCATGATTTACTTGTGGCGACCACGGCATGCGTTTCGTTTGTTGAAGAATTCTAGATTTGCTGAAATTCGCAGCGATATCAACTACAATTTGGTTTTATTTACTAATGCAAAAATGAATTACCAAAAATATGTAACGGTCATTGCTTTTATTTATAATTTATTAATTTACTATAGTTAGTTGTTCATGATAAAATACGAGTACTATTAGTAATTACAATTATAAATTTGATATTAATAATGAATTAAACATCATAGTAGCGTTTTCATTCCGTTCTTATGTGAAAGGAAACTGACAGGGTATGATTGCTCACTAGTCGAGAAATATATGTTAGACGCACGAAGGTATACAATGTGACTCAGTGTTTACAGTTTGTGGTTGTGATCTACTACAAAGGTGACTGTTCGTAAAAATAATCAGTAAGTTAAATTTGTAGATTCAAGTGTTATTAAGGCTGTATCCGAAACTAGGAATGCACTTAAGTACATAAGCATACTCCACTCGGCTCGATACTTGACACATTCCGACAGGCATACTTATTTGCATCCGTTACAGCAACTAGNGCATACTCCACTCGGCTCGATACTTGACACATTCCGACAGGCATACTTATTTGCATCCGTTACAGCAACTAGCCAACTGATAAGATTCTGAACAAGCATTTTGAAGAAAAGCAGATACTGAATCTGTGCTGGAACATAGGCGCATATATTTAAAATTATCAACTCACTAGCTGTGCCCGCGGCTCCGCTCGCGTGGACTACAGAATTACAGTTTAAGTTTTTTTAAAAAATAAATAATCGAAATCAAAATTCGCAGAGGACTCGCAATAAATTTGTTACTAACGACGCGAGCCGACAGAGTGCCGGCCGAGCGCACGCGACTCGTGTTTCACTCCCCCAACCAACACTTTCGAGACGCATTCTCACTTCTCAACCCCCTTCCGCCAGCACCCTGGCTCAGCACGTCCGCGTACGCTCAACAGACTCACGAAAAATTACTTTTTCAGACAACTTTCGATATCTCTTAAAGTATAGGCGGGAATTGGTTTAGACAGCGTATTACAAGAGAGCGCACTGGCAGCAAATTTTTTTCCGACTTGATTCACTATAATTGTCTCTGCTTATTCCTTATATCACTTTACGTAACCAAATATATACTAAAACCTGGCCAGAGAACATAGCTATGGATAAACAAAAACACGTAAATCGGATAAGTGGTTCTCGAGTGATAAGCGCACTAACAGACAGAGAGACGTTGAGTTTTAAAATATATATAGATTAGGAGCTGTAGCTGAAAAGCGTATGACAATGAAAGTGTTGTTATTAATCAATCACAGACATTTTTTCAAGAAATCAATGAATAATTATTTGACGCAGTAAACGCAGTTATCTATAATTTTTTATTACAACTTTTAAAAACTAGAGGTAAATGTTATTCTAACACTAATAATAGAATGAATAAAGATAAATTTTCGAATTTTGATATATTTTTTACACTCATCCATGCTTTTATTTGTAAAAAAAATTGGCTGTTTTCTTACTGCCCTGCATATTAACTTTAAATTTATTGCCACGCCCGGTTTATAACAAATCACAAAGAAAGCTGGTTGTGTTTATCTTGGCTTGTCTTAATATCATTAAAGGTTTTTCTCAGCGGCCTTTTTCGAAAGCTAATGCCTCCATATCACTGTTTAGAAAAAGAAATATTAGGAATAATACTTATGAACTACATATAAATCGCTTTTCAAATAGTAGCCTATGGGCTGTAAGGGCGCGAGACGTATACACATTCGTTTCCCCGTGTTCTTGCGTATGTCATTTTCCGAGACATGCACAAAATTTACGTACTTAGACGAATGCCAACGCTGTATGAGTGAGCATCTCATTAAGCAGAAAACCTTATGCATACTGCGGGAAAAGGACATTGATTGTCACGTATAAGGCTCAACTCTAACAGATGTTTGTTTAAAAGTAACAATACCATTTACGTTTCTGTAAGATCCATGTTTACAATAATGATGTGCATTAGTGGTTATTGTCTGAAAAGCTAGCAGCTATGTGTGTCTACAGTTACACGAGTGTAAAACACACCATTTCATATTCTAAACTGAAACCTCGAACTCATAACAGTGCGAAAATGTTGACACTGAAGTTGTTATTAGTAATGATAACAGTAACGAACGTATGAAAACTAGACATAACAAAGAGAGTCGTAATATTCTACTTCAGACTACATTACAAAATATAACTATTTCTACACTAAATATCGGTTGGATGCAATGACTCAGTGTCAATCGCTAAAAGATAAGTTTACAACAACAAAAATGATGCATTAAGAACTATGCAGTAAGAGCGTATCTGTCANTGTCAATCGCTAAAAGATAAGTTTACAACAACAAAAATGATGCATTAAGAACTATGCAGTAAGAGCGTATCTGTCGTACAGAAACACGTCTTCTGTATTTGCAATTTCCAATAATGTTTTAATTCTTAATTCTAGCCAATGGAAACAGGTGGCAAGCCTGTTATGTTTACCTTTGTTCCTAACCTAACTTTGTATATCTCAAATATATTTAAGCAGATCGTACTTGAAAGTCGATATATTCTATCAGAGAAGCTTATTTATGTGAACAAACGTAATCGTTAAAAGATGCACACACANTGTCAATCGCTAAAAGATAAGTTTACAACAACAAAAATGATGCATTAAGAACTATGCAGTAAGAGCGTATCTGTCATACAGAAACACGTCTTCTGTATTTGCAATTTCCAATAATGTTTTAATTCTTAATTCTATCCAATGGAAACAGGTGGCAAGCCTGTTATGTTTACCTTTGTTCCTAACCTAACTTTGTATATTTCAAATATATTTAAGCAGATGATACTTGAAAGTCGATATATTCTATCAGAGAAGCTTATTTATGTGAACAAACGTAATCGTTAAAAGATGCACACACANTACTTGAAAGTCGATATATTCTATCAGAGAAGCTTATTTATGTGAACAAACGTAATCGTTAAAAGATGCACACACACGATTAAACAGTTTCTCGCCAACAACACCGTCTGCTATAGTCGTCGCCTCACAAGTATCACTTAAGATATTAAATATAAATATATTTATTTCAACCCCTAAAGAAATTGCAACATCGCACACGACCTGCTAAGTTCCATTGGAAACTAATACATGAGGTAACACACTTTCGACTCTTCAGCACACGCATAATTTAACCCTTAAATTTTTTATTGTAAATCCAGCTTTACTTCAGACTTCACAGCTTACGCTTAATTAAAGTGTGCACGTGTGTTTAAACAAAGTGGAATCAAATAATTTATCTGTTTATAGTGTACATTTGTTACCAAGAAGAACATAAATTATTTGTAAGTATCTTCAATGTGTCAAAATTATTTCATGTATTCTAGAATGTTTGTCGTCTCCTAGCCTACAAATAGATAATGATAATAATTTTCGAACAATATGTAACAATTTGAATTATTTGTGACAGTAGGGCATCTTTGTGTGTTAACTTTGTGGCATAATTACAAAATTATATTTTATTTATCCTAAAAGTATTTATGTTCTCTGTGCCCCATGTTTTGTTGAATGAATAAATACTTTTTTTTATTAACGACCACTCTGTTTGTTTGCGCGATTATACTTTACGAACGAAATATATTTTTTACCATGTAAAATCATCTTCATAGCGAGGAGTGTTAATAAATACAGAACATTTAATTTCGATTCGTTCATCGTGGGTATTTTATCCTCTTTACTAGCATTCCCTTACTACTTAACAGTGTTAATTTTAATATGTTAGTAAGATACTAGCTGTATGTAGTGTATATTTTCGAAACAGTTTGTCTTCCGATATTTAAAAAGGGTTTTATGAAGTTTCTGGTGTTACATTCTGCGAGAAGCTGAGTCGTTTAAGCCGGCACTACACGATACCCAATTCCTGCTATCTTCTGTTATACCCATGAGCACAACAGAAAGCATACAAGTTTATATAGCAGAAAATAAGAAAGAACGCATCAGTTAATACCCACACGTTACCTAAAGTACTAACAGAAAATTGTAAATGGGAGGCAAAACAACTCGCAGGGGNGGGGGGGGGGGGCAGGGGTTCAAATTCAATGAAATTGTTTATGTAGGCGCTTTGTGGTGCATCCATAGGTACGAGGAATGTTTCCTTCCGCTGAAGACTGCATTTATTTAGGTTTCTAAGTACGAATAATATTCATGTATGCAAAACGATATGACGAACGGCACTGCTTATGTATGGAAAAGAAGGTACAGTATTAACAATCACATGTATGTACGACGGACATTTACGACACTCATTAAAATATTAGCAAATTATTTAAGCAGTTTCGTAGCCAGGAGTTTATTTCATAGGTGGAGGGGGAGGGGGCCTGATTTCATATTTATAATTTTGGAAAAGATATGAAAGCTATAATACTAAATATTAACAGTAAAATTTATTTATAATCAATGGGCCATTATACAGATATGGAACCACAAAATGCTATAAACATCCTTCATGTTCAAGGGGGATCTCACATTTCTAATATTAAAATAAAAGTTGTCACTTTGTTTTCAAATTTTAGTTATGAATATTTTATATATATTTTGGTGGGGGGGATATGTCCTGATATCACCCCAACCTCCTTGCTAGACCACGGTATTTACATATGTATCTCTAATAACCATAATAATCTATGTTGTGCTTTCCGTAATTAGACAAGGTTTAACGGTTACACAGCCAAAAGAAGGAAAAATATCACAATATTAAACTTAAGGCTTTTATGTGTGCCTTTTAACATTACTCGCGCTACACAGATCAAATTATCTACTTTAGAAACCAATCGATTTGATTAGCAACCAACCACAGCTAGTCGATTGCACTGTGCTGTTACTTACTTATTATTGGTTTTAGACCAAGGGATTCTGGAAATAAACGTTTTCTAACACTAACGCAAGTTATAAACAGCAATAATGTATCACATTAGAAATTTCGTTACACCACGGAGGCTTGAACTGTAAAGCCTAAACTTATGTGGCGAAGACCCGCGCACCAACCCACTGAGCTACACACACAACCTGCAGAACGTCTGCGCGATAACGTATATACATTGTATAAATCCACAGTTATCGCGTATTTCATAAAGTTGTGTTTATTGTGTTATTATGGCAGTGTGAGAAATTTGCAACGTTTCCCGTTACTTACGCGTACATTGAGTTTTATGTTGTACATGCATACGTTTTAAAGAACCCGTAATATTTTCGTAAAAGGACATATACGGCTTGAGGTAATTACTCGGGTGTCCACCATTTTGTCTGTCCAGATTCGTGGGTATAGCAGACATTCAGAACACGTTCTACTGTTGTGGAGTTTGGTCTGCGAGCGACAGATGGAGTATGAGTGAGAGANGCCATCTTCTCTGTCCAAGCTTTGTGGGTATAGCATACATTCAGAACACGTTCTACTGTTGTGGAGTTTGGTCTGGGGGCGACAGAGATGGAGTATGAGTGAGAGAGAGGGTGTATGTCACAGTGGCAACGCTGCTGACTTCCCCACGCAGCTGCCACGAAAATGGACTAGCGCTACGTGGTGTTCATACCAAGAACTACAGATTCNCGTGGTGTTCATACCACAAACTACAGATTTTTACCTGCTGGAGTGGTCAGAAACTTTAACCTGGGGAAGTCCTCTCTAGTTATATCTTTACTCAATGGTAATGTTCGTGGCGGCCGGAGAAGGCGGGTGGCAGACTCGCCGAGATGGCTCGGAGATACCGCTGGGGCCTTATTACAAGCCTTGACCGGGCGAGAGAGGGAGCCGACGCCATTTACTGGATGCGGTCAAGTGCGGCAGTAAATCGTGTGCATGGCCGGTCGCCGCGGGACGCCCGATCGGGCGGTGGCCGGCCGCTCTCTCGCCCACCTACCCGACTTACGTCGCACCCGTGCATGGAGCATGGGGTAGTCTGCGCGTGACACCTGCACTGTAACCACTCCCCCTGCTCCAATATTGAACTGCTTTTTGACAGGTTGGGCTTAGCGTCTAGTCGACAGCGAGGTGATTAAGAGACGGAGAAAGTTTCTCAGAGAGAAATTTCGCGAGTTTATTTGACGGCAAGGCTAAACTCAACCGTTGTATATACACCCCAGGCACTATCATTTGTTCATTTGCTGGTGCCTTCATGGTGAAAATTTTCGACTGCGCACTGGGTTGTACGTGATTCCTTCGGTCTCTTTCTGCAAGTGCATCATTTTAAAAGTCCTGAAAGGCGTGTCTGGAAACGAGTTTTCAGTACAAATACAACAATAAAATTGCATAGCTTGAACTCACAACATTCCTGTATATTAACTTATAAGCTAGAACACTTTTTGTCACAAGGACAAACTGGTCATTCGACCCATGGATGGCGAAGGGACGCCCGATAGGGTGTTATGATAGTCGCTATGGCCGTTACTGGAAAGGAGTTCAGTATGGAAGATTGGGTGGGTTGGAGGCGGGAGTGGCGACAAAGTCGTTACCAAGCGAAAGTCCCCCCCCCCCNGTCTTCCTTATATTACATCCTGTTCATTTCTTCAGTTCCTGCGGATGAGAATAAAGTTTTTCAATATCACCCTTAGCCAGAGGTGGTACTTGACGTCATTGAACCATACTAATCAACATAAAATACTACAATTAGTCACTTTATTCTCCTAACATTTACGCCTATGCTGCATTTAAAACCAAATAAAGGCGCTATCGACAATTAACTTCTTTCGGTGGATATCAAAGGGAAGGGGCTTGTAAGACATGCAGTGATAGATTGAATATGGGAAGGTCTCTTCCTTTAAGGTGCAGGACATGTTTGATTTTGAAAGCTTAACAGCGTGCCTCGAGGACACCAATGCAAATCCGTGAAGTATAATCCATTCACGGTATCTTCGATACTTTTGAAAAGAACCTTTGAAAAATCACCCTAGGAGTTACATGTTCAATTGGTTATAAAAAAATTGTATATGGAAAAAGGTTTTGTCTTGCTTTTAGCACTGAAGCACTATATAAATTGGTTGTTTTAAGTTTTAAAAATATTTTTTCAATAAATTATAATAATTTGTTAAAAGTCCGTACGAATTAACAACGGATTTTGAAGGGACATGTTGGTTATAGCCGAAAAGAAATAGTT
>NQII01000096.1:243245-268535 GCA_002778355.1 Clitarchus hookeri
ATTTATCACAGTGAAATCTTTAACCTGAGTGCTACTTCCAAAAGTTTATTATGTAAAATTTAACTTTTTCCTTGCAGCAAATATGTAAATAAATCTTAATATAATAAGTAAACTTTAATTAAATGATAAAATTAACAGTTCCGATATATACTTCAATCTACCTTTTTGTATGTATTACAATATTTTGCTAAATTGATTAGCTTTTTTTAGACATTTGGAGAATTTTATTAAAGTATATGACAGTTAAGATTACATGGCATTGTTTCTCTTCAAAAATAAATTTTGGTAGTTCCCACATGGACACTGTTAACAAAATATTTGACAGTTCGCACATGGCACTGTTTGTTTACAAAACATTTGACAGGTGTCACATGGCAATGTTTTGTTTACATACTGCGGAAGGATACATAATCGGCTCCCTGAAAGTAGATCTTTAGCAGGGCTTCAGAAAATCTTGAAGTTACCGTGAATACATTATAACAAGGCAACGTTAAAATTACTTAAACTACCTAAAACTGACAAACTGGTTGGCATCTATGTAGATGTGGCGACGAGTCTGGGAAGAACTAGGCCTAAGTCGTAATACACATTGATGTGCAAAATTAATGACAATAATTGAATGCAATACAAAGGCGAAGTACGCCACCCGTTCCGGTATTAAGCCAGTATAGTGTTATGCTTCTTAACTACTAACTACAGTTACTAAAAGCGAACAATACGTATTAAAAGAACCGTCGCTAACCAGAAGCTATCTGCAAAACAGTTTATGTGTTCGAATCTGCACTAAGAGACGTGTAGGCCTACTAAAACGTATATTTTTAAAACAATCCTTTTCAAATCGGAGAGGTTAATAGGCAATAAAAAGCGAGAAACATATAGCACAGTAAATAATGACTGAAGCTGGCAATCCGCAAGAGTACTTGAAAACTTAAACACCGGAGCGTTGCTGTAAATGATGGTGTAATACGATAGTCACGCCACGCAATAAAGCTCCTCTCTCAAAGCAGCTGGAAGCAGCTCGACTTCTAGGACGTCAGAACCCCATCTATCTGCACGAGGCGTGGAGAGACTGATGGTTGATGACGTCCCCCGTACTTAACCCACCTTCTCTTTACACAGGCCGTTCCTCGCTTTTTTTACTCGCTCCGCAGGTAAAAGTGGAGATAAAATAAACTCTCTCTATAGTTGGACGACCACGACATTCAAACACGAAGGAACACGGTAAGCGAAGCGGAATNAGATAAAATAAACTCTCTCTATAGTTGGACGACCACGACATTCAAACACGAAGGAACACGGTAAGCGAAGCGGAATTTCATACTTCGTCTACAATTCAGCAGAACCTCTAATTAATTTCACGTGTCTGACAACCAAACGAATTTTTTGTTTATTTGTTGAAAACAGTGAACAACACATCACCTCAAAAATTCACAGAAGCTAAATGTGTACATCAACTGTAATTAGTTTTTCTTTTTTCCACATTTGTATTAGGAAGCATGTGTATGTGAAAATTTTCATATATAACAAGTGAAATAAACATAATTTGCAAAACCATTTCTAAAATATANAGATAAAATAAACTCTCTCTATAGTTGGACGACCACGACATTCAAACACGAAGGAACACGGTAAGCGAAGCGGAACTTCATACTTCGTCTACAATTCAGCAGAACCTCTAATTAATTTCACGTGTCTGACAACCAAACGAATTTTTTGTTTATTTGTTGAAAACAGTGAACAACACATCACCTCAAAAATTCACAGAAGCTAAATGTGTACATCAACTGTAATTAGTTTTTCTTTTTTCCACATTTGTATTAAGAAGCATGTGTATGTGAAAATTTTCATATATAACAAGTGAAATAAACATAATTTGCAAAACCATTTCTAAAATATANGAAGCATGTGTATGTGAAAATTTTCATATATAACAAGTGAAATAAACATAATTTGCAAAACCATTTCTAAAATATAACTTAACAAAATCTCATGTCCATTAATTTAGACAAAGAGGCCCTATATTTTGCTTGTTATTATATCTAAACAAAAATGTTAAAATTACTCAACTAATTTTCAAAAGTACTTTAAAATGCAGCAGCATTAAAACCCACCTACACAATAAAACATTTATATACTAGTTATAAACATTTCTTTGGTAACTAGCTGCCAAGGATTTCCTTGTAACTCTTCACCTGAAATATTGTATATTTACAACGCTTTATTAATTAAACATACAAAACTGTTTATGTAACTCAATGTTTATAATAAAGTTTAAATCTACGACACTTTTGTGCTAAAATTCGCCATTAGTATTACAAATACTCTAATTTATTTGTATTGTTACAAAAATATCTTTGCTCACTGGTTTCCAAAGAATTCTTGTAGAAGTACAAAGAAAAGTCTACAGCATGCCTTCTATTAAACTAAACCGTGTTCCAATTCTGGTATGCTATGCATGTGTAATGCATAATTAATTCTATAACAGCACAACGCGTGTTAGAAAGTTGCCCATGCCTTGTCATGAAATGATATGCAACAGAGAAAAAAGGATAATCGATTAACACTCCACTATTCGGACTTGCTCCAGAAAAAAAGGTTTAAAATAAAACTGCAACAGCTTCTGTTAGAGTTAGCTGTGTGATGTCGGCTCTCCCCTCCAACCGCGGATGAATGATGCCGCCTCTGTTTTATTTCCAGTCGCTGTCAGCACGAGTATATTACACCCTTCCCCCCACCTACCTCCAAAAAAAACACGTGGTCCCCCTAGGTACGGCGCGGCGTGGCGCCAAGTGAAGGCTGTGTGTGTGCGCGCGTGCGTGCGTGTGCGTGTGTGTCGCGGTGCGGATTTTCATACCGGCCGAACGTTCCCCTCGCATGACACCCCCTTTTAAACTAATTAACAGCCGGTCGATAGAGTGTTTGCCCGAGCGTTCCATCAACCCCCACCCCCACTAACCCCTAACCACTCCAGTGGTGCGAGTGGTGGGTCGAGAACACACTAATCACCGCGTACGACTAAAAACTAGCGAACAAAACGGAAGTACGCTGTCTAGAACCGAATTAGCCGACGCGCAGTTGATCCCCAGTCAGTTTTCTTTTTTCTCTGGAAGCTGATATTTCAATATCTACAAACTGCTTCCACTGAATAAACGAGACGATTGGGTGAGCATAGTGCGTTAATTTCAAGAGTTTCATGTCATGATACGCCTATTTTTCTCGTACTGAGGCCGAGCTTAATTTAGCTATTCGGTTACCAAAACACGATATAAATTTATAGGGACCTCGATGCTAAAAATACGAGTTAAACAACGAGTATTCCATAGAGTATTAAATTCACACAAGTTTTACGGTGTCTTATTCCATCGTTAATTTCGAGAAAATTAAAATTACGCGACCCTTAGTTTGCTTTTGTCTAGCCAAAACAATGGAAAGAATTTTCACGACTCATCCTCAACATACCCTTCAGGGTACCTTAGAACTTTGTGAAAAACGCTGGTTAGTTGCGTATCGTACGGATGCCAGCACTGCTATTGTGTCTTTTCAAAAAAATTATAGCAAGGTACTATTTTATTATGTTTTTGTATTGAGCTGAAATTTAAGCGGCTGACAGCTGGTATGATGCCACCGTCACACATATTTGCAGCAAGAGGCAGGATAAAAATGGGTCGTATTCACCTCTACAACGCAAACTATGCGAAATGAAAGTTGTTCCTATCCCTCGGTCGGGCACATCAGTGTGCCCCCTACGCTAGCTTCCTTCGGCCAGTTTGGTGAATCAGCTGAACGTTGCACGTAACATAAATGCATCATACACTTTGCAATTCTGGCGCTAATTGTTGTCGGGTTACAGCCGTGTTCTAAATTAGGGCGATAAAACATCTCCAAATGCGGCTTTAAATAGAGTAGCTGTGTAACAAGAAGTCAGATTTGTTTACTGTTGATGGAACCATGGTTAACCCATTTTATCTCATGTACGACAGCCTGCCTAATAAAAGACGTGAAGTGCCGGCAATTTTCGTTAGTGTGTTTACATTTAATGTAGCCTCCATCTTTGTTTCAGCTAAACCCAGCGAACGATGTTTGTTGTTTCCCAGAGCAGTCGTGCACGTATTACAAAACGGAACAAACAACATACATCGGGTTATTAAGTTGTTGCACTCACGTAGGTAATGGTACACGACCATGGATAAGACGGTTATACATCTGTCTGCGCGAGTGGCGGACCTCTCGTTTCCGACCAGGCCATGTGGGTGGAGGAGTGGAGTGAGTTGGGCGTTTGGAATGGGACTGCGGACCTCTCAGATGGGCGACAAGCGATCACTACGCCAATCTGTCACCAGTGCACTACAGGTTACAAACAGCGCTAAGAGAAAATTACTCTCCCCGATTATGATTCAACGAGAGCGTTCAAATTGTAATCTCTAATAAGTAAAACTTATTTTAATACTCGTAGGTCACAAATTTGCATTTTGAATGGATAGTTCATTTGTACTGACACGTTTATTCTGTATTGCACTGGCATGACAGCAAACTGGAACAGTTCTGAACCACAGCGCTTGTGTTTACAACATCGCCCCCAGCCAAGGACTACGGTANTGACAGCAAACTGGAACAGTTCTGAACCACAGCGCTTGTGTTTACAACATCGCCCCCAGCCAAGGACTACGGTATCCAGGCCTTAATTATAGCATTCATTTGCGCTTCCACAACATTTTAACAGTTTAAAGCAGAGAATCCGGTGCAATTCATAAGGGCGCTTGCCTACCTGATTCTGTTTGTTACCAAGTGACAGAAGCAAGGATGTGGTAGGGCGTCTCTGAAGCAAACATCAAATGCCCTGGTGTCTCCAGGAACACAATTATGAACTTTCGTGCAGTCTTCTAGCTTTGTAACTCGTAGCCTTGAAACGTTATTAGGGGAATGTTCAATGTAGCCACCGTCGCAATATTAATGTGGTGTGTCGATTTATGTGGGAAGTACCCAGGATGCAGACAGTACACTTCAAAACAAAATAAAAAGACGATATGAACATACGTCCTAGGGCATGGTTCCAGAGGTATGGCATTCCAAGGTTCTACTGGAAATGATAGTCGTACTTCAAAGACCCTTCCTCGTGCGACTGCAGCCCTGCCTGGGGACCAGCAGTGATTCACTCTTACAAGAGGTGCTCGACATGTCCACCTTGCATCTAAATGCACGTCTCCACACGTCACATTAGCGACTGACAGCTCCAAACATCCCAGGTATGCCACGGATCTTCTCACAACGTTGTTCCACACGATGGCGAAGCATTGAAATGTCCGTAACAGGTGTTGCGTAAACGAATATATTGAGGTGTACCCATACTACTCCTGGATTCAAATCAGGGGAAGTTGCAGTCCAGGCGATTTGCCCTGCTCGACCCATCCACCTGGCCGGAAACCGCTCGTCCAGATAGGCTCAGGCCACTCTGCTAAAATGTGGTGGTGCTCCGCCATGAACAACATGTGGTTTATCGGATCTTACAGGACATTCACGAGTAACACATGTAGTTGTTGCAGGAAACTACAGTACTAATGGCCTGTCAAGCGCTTGGTGTCCAGCGTGTGTTGGATTTCAACAGTGAGATGGGTCTAGCTGTACACACTTCATGTTCGTACACAAACAGGGGTGTACCGAATACCAACAGCGCACACAGTGGCATGGACTCGTATTTCGTTTTGTTTTTAGATGCACTGTCCACGTCCTGGTTCCTCCCCACATAACTCGACACATACTGTACTTTTATTATCTTTCGTGACACAGCTGTCAGGCGATATCGTTTCTGGCACAGTTTAAGTACACCCAATAGTGTGTCGTGTATGCAAGATGTCTTGACAAATTTTCCCGAGGAGTATGTATGAAGTGTACTCACTTCTTAAGGCTCCCGCCTACCTGGCTCTTGAAATGAGTTGCAGTGTTTTTGAAATACTCGTTTTTTCTATGGAACTATTAAACATGCGTCCGATGTTCTGTTCTACGAAAAGAACACACACTTCAGACGAGGGCTGTTGAGTGCTTTCAAGACGTCACGTACATTAGAAACACCATTTCAGAGTACTCCAAAATGTCTAAAAACTGCTTTTTCAAAGTGCTGTATCTCAGAATAAGGTACACGCAGTGCGACGAGAACACTGCGCGCCAGTTGAGAGCCTTGCGCTTAGTGGCGATCGGGCATTCGATGCGCATGGTGGTGTCGCCTTTATAGCTTCCGCGCTTCTCAGCCTCAAAAGTAGAATGAAAAAAAGCTCTAGGTAGGTGGGAGCCTTAGGAAAACAGATTGAGGATACTTTACAAATGTTTATTTGAAACACTCTGCGGCGAAGTTCCCGCACCTTCCCTGCTGTAGTTTTTTATTTCCGGCGTTGTAAACTGACATCGACGAGGGTGGTGTTGGGAACTCTGAGAGTCGACGTGAGTGCGGGCAATTCCGAGGAGAGTTGTAGAAGGCTCCAAGGCACTCCGGTGTGGGACCCAATGACGGGGAGTGGGTGGCAGGTGATACATCAGTGCAAGGATTGAAGGAGGAGGGGGGGGATTTCAGGTGACCGTCACATGGCTNAACCCGCGTCGGTTGCAATTACGCGGAGCGCACTCGACCGTGACAAACAGCGGGCTTGGACGGAGGGTTAGGGGTCGTCACCGTTTATCCAGGGGGAGGGATGGGGCCCTCCAGCGACAAGGCAAAGGACCCTGCAGCCACGTGCGTGCCACCACGAGGGCCCTCGCCGACGACACTCTGCAACCCCGGAGAGCTTTTCCACGGCGTGTAGTTGCAGCTCGAGTGAGGCGTTGCGAGCTTCCCCTTGCAGGCACTTGGTCGTCGGGAATGCACTCTGCTATTGTATGACTGTTTTGAAAAAACCTTCTATGTGAGGAAACACCAACTCCACAGAAGAGCGGTTTTATTAAAAACACAGAAAGTTCGCCCTGAATGCTATGGAAAAGTACAGCTTGTCCATTGTTAATTGACCACTTTTGAAATAAGCCTTTGAAAAATATCACTGTCCCTACCTCTACATATAACAGGCCATTTGTGAAATGGACAAAGAAATAACAATGTTACATAAACGGGTACATAATTGTAACTAAGAGTTCTAATAGTTGAAGGAATGTGATTCAAATGTGTGTGAATTCCACATAATGTTTGGAGACTATAAAAGGTAATTAAGTAATAATATGCAAATAAATTTTGATGTGGACATTTCAAGTAGGGATAACACAAAAGGAAGGAACCATGAATATGGAATTTCTTCACGCCCAATAAGGAGGGGAGGGCAAACCCTTTCTCAGGTACCAGCCAAGGGAAAGTTTCTCAGCTCAAGGGTCAAGGAACGAGGTAGCCACGCCTCCAATGTGCGTGAAGGGGAGGCCCCTTACTGATGCGATTAAAATTTTAACTTCGCTAATCTTAATGTTAGGAATATGTAATTTCATAATGCTACAATTTCTCTCCCAAAAGTCAGTGAGCTAAACCAGGTTCGTTAAGGGATGGAGGTCTTAAATGAAAGAGTTAATTATAGTTTCCTAATTTTATTTATAATAACGAAAAACAACATCTCTCGACCCAAATAATCACAAAAAATTGATATCACTTGCTGTTTACAATTAACGAATTCAATCAATATAATTTACAACTATTTCAAGGAAATTAATGTAATTAAATTATTAAAAATCAGTCCCAAGAGACAGTGTATCAAAACATTTTTTTAGATTATATATCCATATTTGACAGTTCCAACATTTACAATTAAAGTCCGTATAACATGTTCATTCAGTCCCACCTCAGTTTCGTCCATGTCCAACCAGTCCAAAATGTTCTAGAGTTCTCCGAGCGCCCTCACGCATAGCAGCCTTCACTCGTCGGGTTTCACGCCCTCTCGTCCATTCACACCACGAACACCTCGTCCGTCGTCGTCTCGCAATGTCCTTCCATCTCTCACCGCACTCGACTTGGACCCCGCACTCAGCCAGATGGCCTTCGCCAAAGACTCCCGGCCGTTGGACCGCTGCAATATTTATAGGGTCGTAGGCCATTGTCCAGAAATTTCTCTAATTGCCGCGCTGCACTGAGGGTCCTAGTTCCCAGAATGTTCTTGTGCATCCTCTACATTTGTCGGCTTCTCCAGCAGGGGGGAGGAGGAAGGGCTGTGACGCCAGCCAGGTCTCGCTGCTGCCAATCATTCCCAGCTGATCCCTGACACGGGGGGGGAGAGGGTAGGGCCACGAGGCAGCGTCGACAGACGGACCTCTTGTCCTCCCAGTTCCTCCCAACTCGTGGGTCAAATCTCCTCCCCCCCCCCCAAACTTTTCCAGCAGGCTCGAGTCTCGCATGACGGGAGCTCGCGGCCAGTGCGAGCTGCAGCGCGTAACAATATGTTAAGACAATTATACGTCAAGGTAAAACTATGTAAGTTTCATGGAAATTGAGTAAACTGTTGGTGCGGAATCGGAAGACAGAGTTTCACTTAGATACAAAGCCACACGCGATTGGCTGTTTCGGTTTCCCTTGTGCTGTTGGCTGGCGCGAGCTGAAAGGAGACCGAGACTCGGACTCGCTAAGACGGATGCAAGACTGGTGGCGGCGCCGTTCCTCGTGAATCGGACAATCTCAAAGATTATTGGCAGTTTAATTTAGCATTTGGAAGTACACATAGTTGCGAGTCATTATGTAAGTTCGGGACTTTGAAGCAGTCAGCAGTAACTATGAGCGAAGGAGTAGAGTTAATGGTAGTGTCTAGCTACAAGACACGGGGCGAAACGCACTGCCTGATTCCGAAGCGACATGAATCTGAGAATTATTTTATTCTAAATTAAAACGCAGAAGTTAAACTCGATAAGTAGAATACAGCTGTACGAGCAGCATAGGGGTGCCAGGCAAAGAACGAGGTGCATTACAGAACCGCCGGCAACAACACTAAATACCATGCGGCCAGTAAAGTTGACAACGACGGACGAAAAGTAATTAACGTCTTAACGTTGAATAAAAAATCTTAGGTAAAAATTTCTGAAAACTGAAATTATTTATTTGCCTTGTGTTTGATTAATGCATACATGTAAGTGTACGAACGAGAAAATATGTAAAATACTTATTTTTGTAATAATTTCACAACTTCACTTGATCGGCACATTAATAGTTACACGGCCCATTGCATTAAGGGCAGTCGCAGACTCCAAATACGTACCGCTTTGTATACGTTGATATTGGGAGCTTTGGCAAAGAATGCTATTCCTCAATTTTCAAACAATCTAAAATATGGAAAGAATTAGAAAACAACACATTACAAACACCAGAAGAGAAATACTTTCCAGGAAGTGTAATTTTGGAATTATTAGCAATAAGTGGCGAACTTTCTATCGGCCTATTAACCTTCAACTTCATTATGCAGTTATTATTATTATTATTATTAAAGCATGTGCCGTTCTTCGTAACTTCGTTCGCGAGAGAGACGAGACTGTGATTGAAGACACTACAAGAATAGCAGGACTTGAAGATTTATCATATCAGCACACTGCAAGAGGCGGCATATCAGCAAACAATTTTAGTAAACTACTTGGTAAATAATTTGTAACAGACATTGGGGCTGTTTCCTGCCAAATGAAAAGTATATGAGCAACAAAAGTTTAAAGTACAGATTTTCATTTTATTTTATACTAACAGTATGAATATTAAATTTTTACTATATTTTGTGTTAACATTCAATGTCAGTTTTATTTTCTTGTATTAAAAATAATGGTATCTTATTACAATTAAACCGTTAGAGTTTTTTACCTGACTCAATATAATAATAGTTGTGTGTTGTGTAAAGTTATAGTTTCGATATCTTAAAAAACTTTTCAACATATAACATTATGTAGTAAATAAGCTCCTAGGCCTAATTGTTTTACTAACATTTCATATCAGTTATATTTTCATTAATTACAAACATAAAATCAATAAATTTTTTAGTACAATAGTTGGTTTAATGTACTAACAATTATATTTCGAGTTATCCTTTTGGGATACAATAAAAATATACACCCACCGAATGCATTTTTCTCTTTGTCTTCAATTTGTACAAAATCTGGATTGAGTTCCACGCAAACATCGTGCCAGGTATTTATTGTAGCATTCCTGTCTTATTAAATATGTAGCAATTTTGATCCCGTAACACGGGCCCAACTCCAACTAAATAAACTAACATTTTACTATTTCTGCCATTGTAAGAGGATTATTCACTATTAGAACCAAATCGGCACAATTAACAACACGCACTATATCACTGAAGAACACAGGCAGATGAAGCCAACTCGAGAGCTGCCTTACGACCGAATCCTGTTGTGTAGAAGCACTCATTTGACCCGCAGAGAGAAAACGGAGTAGAGTGCGCACCCAAGTGCACAGAAGCCACTCCGTGTCCACACATTGGACTGCTCTTCTGCCAATACGACTATCATAAACGACGTGCATAGGATTTGAGTTTAGAACACTGGTTATGTACACAAGCGCTTTCAGATACTTATATATCTCCTCTAACCAAATTTTAAAGCAATANAGTTTAGAACACTGGTTATGTACACAAGCGCTTTCAGATACTTATATATCTCCTCTAACCAAATTTTAAAGCAATTAGATAACATTAAAATTGGTAAAAGTATTTTATTCATAAAGAGGGTTTGTCTTTTAAAAACTAAGATATAAATAAACNAGATAACATTAAAATTGGTAAAAGTATTTTATTCATAAAGAGGGTTTGTCTTTTAAAAACTAAGATATAAATAAACACGTCCATAATTGTTGCCCATGAGACATTGGCAGTTTTATTGGTTTGCAGTAGGGCAATGTTGGTCTACATGCGCCGAAGACGATAAGCCTAATCGGTCTGCCTCGTATTTAGTCTGTGATTTTACTCATTGACTAAAGATGAGGTAGACCGATTGCGCATGTGCCCAACATTGACCTACCTCAAACCAGCAGACTGTCAGTCACGTGTCCAACAGTGATAAAGGTATTTGTTTATATCATNCCAACATTGACCTACCTCAAACCAGCAGACTGTCAGTCACGTGTCCAACAGTGATAAAGGTATTTGTTTATATCATAATTTTCAAGAGACGAACATTTTTATATGAATAAAATACGCTTACAGATTTAGAATTTTTTCGAACTGCATTACAAATTGGTTAGAAGAAGCATGAAAACATCTCAAAGCGTTTGTTTACATGAATAGTATTCTAAACTCAAATCCTATCCACGTCGTTTGCGATAGTCGTGTTGGGCGAAAAGCAGTTCAATGTTGAGACACAGAGATAGGTTCTGCGCAGGCAACGNCAACATTGACCTACCTCAAACCAGCAGACTGTCAGTCACGTGTCCAACAGTGATAAAGGTATTTGTTTATATCATTTTTATATGAATAAAATACGCTTACAGATTTAGAATTTTTTCGAACTGCATTAAAAAATTGGTTAGAAGAAGCGTGAAAACATCTCAAAGCATTTGTTTACATGAATGGTATTCTAACCTCAAATCCTATCCGTCGTTTGCGATAGTCGTGTTGGGCGAAAAGCAGTTCAATGTTGAGACACAGAGATAGGTTCTGCGCAGGCAACGAGATCGCTCTACCCCATATTCACTCTACGATTCGACCAATTTCATAAAGGGGACAGCACGGCGATCGTGTTCTGTGGTGGCAGTGGAAAACTTTTTCACAGCGGCCGTACCGAGACTGTAACGGCGCCACTAATGGCATTTGGACGTGCGACTTTTTTCCGTAAGTTCAAATTCATAGCGTGTGGAAAATTGTTCCACTAAAAACAGCTTTGGTGAAAAAAAATTAACATGCGACGTTTTTCCAACCATCCATACAATTAATTCTGCTCAAATGTTTTCCACCCTACATCAACAAGGAACATAAAACATTAATCTGTATCTTGACACGTCGGTACGATATTGAATTATTTATTACAAGGGATGGTCACATTTAAAACGTACTGTTGGAAGAGCTAACACAAGCTCAGAAAACTTTAATAAACCACTGAAAAAAAAAAAAAACACTGTCCGGTAACTGCACATACGTTACCGTAGACACGGGCATGCGGTCCCCCAGTTAAATTGGCAGCTAATAAAAAAAAAATAGTTCCAAGACTTGACGTGTTGCGAGTGTAATATTTAAATTTATGACAAATTAAGTTTTTTTTTTTACTTCTTACTCATTATGGTACGAAAGAGCATATTAATAACAGATTTATATTCCTAAAAATGTCGCGTTTTTACTTGGCTGACGCATGAATAAANGTACGAAAGAGCATATTAATAACAGATTTATATTCCTAAAAATGTCGCGTTTTTACTTGGCTGACGCATGAATAAAGTCATTAGGCCTATTGCAATGTAAATTTTACATATAGCGGAAGGATATAGACTCAAAAGTAAAGTATATTTAAGGCAAGGCATTGAAAATTTCTCAATTATTGGTAAACAGCATACAGAAAGAAATATTGGCCCAATATGCTAACTAGCCAGCGTGTTTTATTACTTATATAAAATAATTTACTCCTCTGAAAAAAATTTTAACCTTTTAAAACTAAATATATACACAATATTTTTACTAACATTATTTTGAAACATCCGCCACAATGAGACGTGATTACTTATTATATTTGATATTTGCTTTTTTTATTATATATAAACAATATTTTGTCATTCGTACTTATTTAAAGGATATCGATATTAACATATTCTATTATGCTTGTTGCTCCTTTTTCTCTAGAATATTTTTACATTTTTAAAATTATTTATAGGCGAAAATGTAAGATAAATATGAAAGAAAAGGGTGCCTATAACTATTTAATTTGTGCGTCACTTCTGTATAATAACTCAAAAATTCTAAGCCAGTCGTTCAGAAGAGTCATTTTCCTGGCAAATTAAACACGTGAACTAGTTTCAAGCCAAAGACAAAATAATCGAGACATTTATTTTACTTGAGATGTTGATAAATTCATCCCTCATGCTTTGAAGTTTCAAGATAAAGCAAATAACATTTAATTACATTCAGTAAATTTTTTTAAGTGAAAATGTGTTAGACACCTGTAAAAAAATGCCCCAAGCTTTTATTTCTTCTTTTTTTATGGTTACTTTCATGCAAAACCAAAATAACAAATCGAGTTCTCTGTTAACAGTTTCCTAGAGATATTTTACTACAAGCACATCGTATAGGCCTATATATATATATTTCGTATGTGATACGTTACAGCTCTGACACAGAAATAAACGAGATTTATCTTAAAATAACTCAATATATTTCAACTCCGAATGAAGGAAGTAATGCCTGTTAATGATAATGAGGTGAGGTTGTTGTAACTGCATAATGTTGTTGAGGGAAACTGAAGTTCTTAATGACGTCTGCATCTTTTGACAGCTGGAAATTGCTTTACCAACACTCGCACGACTTTGCCCCGGTAGTACATGCTACTGGGCTAGTCTTATATCTTGGTTACGGTGAAATTCCTTTTAACCTTTATTATTTACATTCCACTGTACACTGCCTTGGTTCAGAAAGAACTGTTCATGACCACTTTGACACTGCAGTAAAAATAATGGGCTCTAAAACGTTATCATGTACGGACATACGTATTCAATTAAAGAAGATGAACTATTTCTTCTCTTCCTTTTCTTAATTTCTTTGTGTATGAGTCGCTTCGGGAAAAAGAGTTTATGGGTTGAAGTGTTGGCAGCAGTTAATTTCGTGGGTAGAGCAAAGCATAAATCGAATGCATACGTCATTTCTGCACACCATGCTATTTTCTCATCCTTTAAAAAGAGATATATTTCTCTCTTTCTTTCTTTTGCGAACACGTCTGAAGGAGCCAGCAGTTGTTAGAATGCAAATCACATCAGGCGTTTGCATGAGAGGTGGTTGGAAGGGGGGGGGGACAAATTTATATTCCCAGAGAATATTTCTGTGAGGGTGGGTAATTCTAGTTTACAGCCGTGAAAAGGGGAAAGCAATCAGGAAATGTCGGATGGAAGGTCAGAATAAGCTCGAGGGAGTTTTCAACTGCACATTCAGTTACCCCAAGCTTCTGCTAATTTAAAACTCAGTAAACGTCATACAAGTGGATCGAGTGAGGCATATCACAACGAAAAAAACATGTGAATTCTAAATTAACGGTCGCCAATAATTAATACAATTATTTATTGTTACGTTTAACCAGAATTCTTAGTTACAAAACATTACTTGTAACTGATTTTACAACGTCCCAAATCGTGTAAGTCTAACGTAATATTTTATTAATTTAATTTCCAATAATTATTATTTCCGAAATCTTGTATAATTCTGCTTCTCTTTCAACAGAATGCTAATCGGAAGTAGCTCACATTCTTAAAACTTAGCTGAACTAACACATTAAAACGACACGCAGACATTATTTATATATCACTGGAACCAGAAACTCCATAAAACCAAGCAACCTCAGTGTCGTTTTCGTCGTTTGAAGTGCTACTGAGATTTTCAGGAAACGGTGTAAAGACTTCCGAGGAATTAAGTACCTTATTACGGATTCATTTGTTGAAACAAATAACAATAAATTTCTGCAAGAGGAGATGGAGGGGCCGAAAAGTGACCAATATTGTTTTGAGAAAGCGATATAAAAGCATGTGCAGAACTCAGGAAGGTACGCTAAAAACCACGCACCATGAAAAGGTAGGGTTATACATGTGACTAGAAAAATTCTTAGTATAAACTATGTCGAAGATTTCTCAGCCTTTACACGTGGAAACAAAGTAAAGAGTGTTTCTAATAGTTCGCTCAAAACGTCGACGTATTGTGCAGGGCACGGCCACAGCGTTACATGTCGTAACATAAGACGGAGCTTGAACTGGCACATCCCTACACGCAGCGTGGTTTTGCAAGGTCGTGAAGCAACGCGAAATATTAAAGAAAACGAGGAGGCGATAAGAAGATATGTTGTTTGTGAAGTATAACGACAACGGAATATCTTAATTACATTCGTAATTTAACTGGACTGCTCCATCGCCTACGTTGAATCTTTTCCCACCTAGTAATGGAAAAAGTAGCAATTGCCGGAACGCCGTGACCGACTAGTTTTTCTCCTGCTGCTAAACTTGTTTTGCTGTTTTATTTCTCAGTTTTCATTGTGCTATTTTCATAGTTTAGTATCGTTTGTTTCTGGACTTGATCGTACTGTAATTTTCCAACCTTATATTTGTTGCTACACGTTTTTCTTTGTTCAGAACTCAGTTCTAATCAATTTTTATTTTATGATTTTGCTAGTATTTTGGTAGTGTGTATTAAAATTATGTTCTGCTCCGGACACCAAAAAATAATAATTTTTGTTTTTGTTTCACTTCATTTTTACAGTTTTTTTTGTTACAGCCTACAATACGGTTTATTTACGTGATATCTGTCTGTAAATTTACGAATTATCTTAGCAATTTGTTGAAAGTTCTCAGTAGTTATTTTGGATATAGCTACTGTATCTTTCGTTGTGTTTTTTCACAAAATTATATTTTCTAGTCTACGTAGGCAAATGCGAAAGTCTGAATAAATTATGAAAACAGAAACCAGTTCATTTCCTTTATTTACATAATTAATGGAGTTTTGCTGCAATGTTTTTATCTTCTTTTTTTAACAAATCAAATACTTCTAAAAAGTTTATTTTTGANCACCAAATCAAATACTTCTAAAAAGTTAATTTTTGAAACATTTAGAACCATTTCTCTCTACCTTTAAAATTATTTGGCCATCAGGAAGTTTATATGTTTTAATTTCACTAAGAACCGTTTTTTTTACACATTAAAAAGGGCAAATGAATGTACTTTGTATTGAAATCGACGCTAATTACAGCAGTAAAATTGGTTTATGATCTGTAGCATCAGCAGGTTATTTTATTCAGTGGTTCAAGCCCTTACTTGGAAGATTCTGTAATCTTGATGCTTTCGATGGCTCATCGGTAAAATAACTGTACTTAACTAGGACTCTCCAACCCTCCTACTTTTAGTTATTTTCCGGTTAATCCGGGAGCGGCCAACCTATAGTTTCCTAGGTGGCCGAGTGGCTAGAGAACTGACCTCACATCACGGTAATCCATGTTCGATTCCCGGTGGAGTCACGCTCGGACTACAGCGTATAAGGTAACGTGACGGATACAGCCATAATGGGTTTTTACCACCCTTGCATACCGTCGCCTCTCAGGGATGGCGGGCAATTGAAGGGCCTCACCTGGGAAGCCGATGAGGATGAAGCAAGGTGAGTATGGGGCAGTGCCAGAATGCAAGAGCGGGGGAAATGAGAAATCCCCGAGAAAACCCGCCAACCAGAGGAATCGTCCGGCACGATTCCCACATGCGAAAATCCTGGAGTTACCTCGCCGGGAACCGAACATGGTTAGCCTAGGTGGGAGGCGATCGCACTAGCTGCTGCACAAGCCGTGGCCCCCTTCATTCACTAGGTCAACGTACAGAATATTAACCAACATTTTTCCGAAAACACGTGAGAAATGTAAGCTGACATATTATCAACTATGTCAAAGGAGGTCTGCTGAAATCAGTGGAAAATGAGATTCTGTAGGATCTCAGTGCGTGACCTCGGTTGCTGTAACTCCAGAACGTCAGCCCATAACCGCAGCTGTCTCAGTTTTATCGCGTCCGATTCAGAGTGCGAAATTTCCGCGTGAGGAAACCGTGGCGGACGCCGCTCGTGGTGAGAGACGAGGGTCACCGCCCAGCAACCCTCACTGTAGCAAGGCCACTACTTTGCAAAGGCCAGTGCAGTACTCACATTTAATTTAAATAATCTGAATGAGAATGTAACTGATGCAGTACTAGATCCTCCGATCCACCTTCGTAGTGTGAATGCAGCCCCTTTTTTGAACCGTCGTCCTCGGGACTTTTTGTATCTCTGCACACGTAAAGGGCACGGTGGTGCTATCGAGGGTGGACTTTCGCGTGGCAGCGTACACGGCAACCGTCCAGAAGTTCATGGCTTCGAGCACTATCGGTTGCATTGCCGATGTTCTTCCCCAAGTTGTGTGTCATCAGTACTCCAGGCAAATTCCACTGCAATTCCCGAATTTCAAACTTCCTCTCATGTGCTAAATTGAGAGGATTTATCACACTCAGAAAAAATCTATTTGTGCTCGGTGGCAGATTGTGAATATCTTCGACAAGTCATCCTGTCTTCACTATCAAGAACAACAACTCTACAGCAGTTATCACTTGCTCTCTTCCCCACTACTGCTCTGGCATACATCATGTTGGTCCCAAATATCATACACTTTCCTTCAATCTCCCGTAAAGTATACAATGCTTTCGTAATAATTTTTTTAATCAAATATTGTCAGCGACGATAATACGGGACAAAGCGAAACAAAATTTTATTAAGGCTGTAAAAGTGTTCCCAAGGAATCAAGTTCATAAAAACACAAATTGGAATTTTTAGAGAAAATAAGCGATTATGCACAAATAGCCCATTCTTTTCTAATGGGAATATGTAAATATACAGTTGAATTATTCATTTTATCATAATAGTTTATTGAAACAATTTATATTAACTGGATATTAGAAAATATTCTTGAATTAATGATTAATAAATTCAATTGTGCAAGTTGCACTTAATTTAGCAGCTGCATGATCCCCTCTTTAGAACATTGTAGGCTAAATGACTCGTCGACAGCGAGGTGATTTGAGAAGAATTAGGATCAAGGTAATTCCAAGGCTTAAAAGAAACAGGAAATTATTATTATTGCTGCTGTTGTAGGTATGTAGGAGAAATCCCATCCATCTTTGGGGGCCACGGTGGCTGAGTGGTTAGACTGTTCGCCTACCACCAAGGCGAACCGGGTTCAACCCCCGGCCGGTTCAGTCCGGATTTTCGCAAGTAGGAATCGTGCCTGGAAATTAAGTTACGGAAGAATACTTATAAACTAAGGCTTGCGGGGATAACTACACTTTAACGTGTCGTCAACAGCAATAGCATTAGAGACGGCGCAATTTGCTCAGATAAGTAGGAATAGGAAACGAATCGGCCATGGCCTCTATGAAGGAATCATCCCAGAATTCGCCGGGAGTTATTTCGGGAAACCATGGAAAATCGAAATCAGAATGGCTGGACCGAGAATGTAACCCGGTTATTACCAAACGTGAGTCCAAAGTTTACCAGTGCGTCACCTTGCTATGTTTGTTGTGTTAGTGTTTTTATAATGATCATCATTAACCCCAGACGTCATTAGTCATCGCCCAAGATCGTCGTCATTACCGTCGTTGTTATTCCAGAGCACAGAAGGAGCGTAGTCCGTATGGACTAGAGTAAAACGAGACAGTTTAAAGATGGGGGTGGAAGTAGGCGAGGTAGGTGCACTAACAACGTGAGCCACCCACGCACGGCGACATAGCCAGTGCCCCGCCCGGCAGTCGCCGCCGAAGACAATCTCGCCAGCAGCAGATTATCTCTCTGGCGGGCTCGCGCCTGCCGCCCACTCGCCATCGCCGCCCTCCTCGACAATCTCCGCAGTCTCCCCGCAAAGAATCCGGGACAACTCCTCGCTGAGTTGGCAGGTCGACCGGCATTACGCGACCTTCCGTGTCGCGTGGTAATGCTACATTTTACAGATGAGGCATGCCGATCTTAGCCTTATGCGCATGTCCCCAGCAGTGGCACGTCCGTCGCCAATGCAACTGCCAAGTTACACGGTCAACAAAAATGAATGTGCTTGTTTACATTTCCATTTCAAGCAGACTCGTCTTTTTTTAGCCTACTTTCCTTCGGAAAGTAAGGCTTATGAGATCACTTTCCTGCTTATGTGCCTGTGTGTGTATAGGTGTGCGTATGGATGTGTCTGTGTCCCCCTTTTTCAATTTTTGAACGCGTTGACCGAATTTCACGAAACTTGGCACACATATCGTACTTAGTAAGGACACCGGACTTTTATAGTTTTCGACCACTTCGGGCGCTTACATTCAAAATTGCGGCCTTTTTAAATTTTTTAGTGATACGACATATCACAGAAATTGTTTAACCGATTTAAACAAAATTGTGAATGCTGGCAGACAATTGTGAAAGCATTATATTTAAAGATGGATATTGTTGTTGGTCTGCCATTTTGTAAGATAGCACTAAATAAAGCAATAAACATTTTCAAATATATCTTGAAAACTATTGAAACAATTCTCACCTAATTTATGAGGTAATTAATGCTATGATAGACCAAGTAAACGTTTGTGATTGAACTTTGTTAGGTACTTACTTACTTTAAAAATGGCGGTCATACTATTTTTGGTGTATTTGGCATATCTGCCATGTCATTTAAACAATTTCGACCAAATTTTGTATACTGAAACCAACTGTTAGGAGCATCATACATACCAACATATGACCACTTTTGCAGGCCATTTTGTAAAATAGGGCTATACGAATACATCAAGTTTTTATGTCATATCTCGGTAAAATACTTACCTATTCCTACCAAATTCGGCAAACATGCAGTAATGATGAAGATGTCCTTAACTGATATATTTTAAACATGCCAGACACTTATTTTCAAAATGGAGGCCATATAACCATTTAAGATTAGAATGCTATATCGTCGAAATTATGTAATCAATTCCAACGTAACTTCGTGTTTTGGCACTCGATATTACATCTATATACTGTGTCTATAAGGAGCACATTTTCTCAGCCATTTTGTAAGATAGCACCATGTGAATAAATAAAGTTTTTATGTCATATCTCGGGAAACCATTGACCAATTCCTTTCAAATTTGGCAAACTACTTACAATCAAAATGGTGGACATTTAGTCATTTTAGCTTAAAATTCTATACTGTAGAAACTATGTAATAATTTCCAACTTATCATTATATTCTGGCAGTAGACATTACATATATATACTGCATGAACACCGAACGTCGTTTTTCCGCAATTTTGTAAGATAGCGACACACGAATAAATAAAGTTTTTGTCATATCTCAGAAAACAACTGATAGATTACTAACAAGCTTGGCAAACAAATAGAACTGCAGCAGGTGGTGTAAACTGGTATGTTTTAAGTAGGTCAGGCACTTATTTTCAAAATGGTGGCTGTATAACTATTTTAGCTCAGTATATTTTGTCAACGTAACAAATTCCAACTAAAGTTTGTATGCTGGCATTTCCTATTGCAAACATCAAATATGTATATGCATAGCCTTATTTCTCTGCCATTTTGCATGAAAAAATATAATTTTTATCTCATGTCTCAGGAAACAATCAACTTATTCTTACAAAATTTGGCGAAGATGTTGTACTGTCGTAGGCCATATTTATATAGGTATTTTCTAAGTATTACATGCTTATTTTAAGAATGGCTGCTATGAAATCATTTTATTTCAATGTGCTATATCTACCAAGTTATGAAATATGTTTTCACTTAACTTCATATATTGGCAGTATACATTCATCGAATGTGCTACTACATTACCTTTTTGTCCTCCAAATACGAAGATCGTCATATGAAAATTGTGGAGGTTTTATGCCATATTTCGAGGACCATTCAACCAATTCCCATCAAATGTTACACTGGAACATTTCGACTGATGTGTAACAAATTGTGCACACTATAAATGCTACAGGAGTCCATGTAAACTTTCATTATTTAAATGGGTCAGACAACGATGTTCAAAATGGCGGCATCATAAATAATTTATGTAAGTTTGTCACATATATCAAACTATTTAACCTAATGCAACAAAATTTTGTTAGTAGACATAATACAATATAAATATTGGAAATGTTGTGCGATATAAAATATGAAAATAACGTTTTTTATGGCATATCTCAGAGGCAAAACAACCAATTTCCACAAAATTCTTCCCACAAGTGGCGCTATGGTAGGCCATGTAAACTTACATGTTCTAAGTGGCTCAGTCACTTATTTTCTAAATGACGGCAGTCTAAATATTTTAGGTTAGTAAACTCTATAATTCGAAACATAAGACTGATTAAATCCGACGTTGATGGACCGGATCCGACCTCCATTAAGCAGTGCATTGCACGCTAGCTTATTGCACGAGGGTTGCTGGGTTCCAGTCCCGGGTAAAGAACTAATTAATTTGTAAATGTTGCATACGTTTCTGGTTTCATTTCTAATGTTATTGCTTTCGAAGAGAATTAAAGTCCTAACTACCAACTCAGCTTTTAAGAAATTATTTTAAAATTAATTGCACTCATGTTAAGGAAAGTAAGCTTAATAGTTATAACAGGAACTTCTTGTGTATGAATGAAAGACTTTGACTTATTTAAATATATTCTTCCCGCATTAAAACTAGGTTAGAAAAAGTGTACAGTGTAAAGTTAACGTCTGTGGCAGGGGCAGATCCAAGATAGGGGGTGGGGGGTCAACAGGGTCATGCCCCCCTTATAAAAATATTCTCACGTTGACATAAAAGTGCAATGTAATTTAAAAAAAAATTGAAATAAAATAATATTTGTATTTTTTTTAATGCTGATTTTTTATATATAATTGTTTACCTAAATTAAAAACATCTTAATTCATTAGGTTTATTATGTGAATAGTTATTTGACAGGACGAAATGACACAAACACACTAGGTCGCTATAGTAAGATACGAGATTTCTTGCTTACCAATCCAAGAATAATTATATTTCACACCTGAATTAATGCAAGTACAAAACGAACGTCGGTGTGTAAAAACAGTGCCAATTTTCTTTAGAAAAATAATTAATATGGAAAAGTAACAAAAACGTAATGACATCGTACACATGCATTAAGTAAAACAATAATTCCATTCTTTTTTTTTACATAACTAATACTATTGTCCAAAATACAAATAGTCGTCAGCGCTTTAGGAAAATTGTATTACTTGGTGTTTATAGATACATTGAAAATTCAAACTTTCTTTTCTGATTGACCAGAAGCGAAGTCCTCATAGAAACGGAAGGCGCTCACATCAGTGTGTAAATAGGAAGTGCGTATCCAAGTCCTCGATCCAGACGCAGACGACCAACCGCGTACAAACCGTGTGCAACGATAACCGACAAGAGCACTTCCTGGCGGGATTTAGCTGCACTAAGCGTTTGAATCTCTACGGTCGTTACGAGGACTCGCTCGAAAATGATACAATTTGACCGTTGGGCCGGATGCGTCCCCTAAACTTCAAAACCGTGAGATTTCCTTCCGAGGACCTGACTGAGTCCTCGCAACGTTCGAGGTCCTCGCAGCGCCGTCAGAAATGCATACGTTCGTCCTCGCAAGCTTCCTTAAACACACTCTCGGACACACGCGCGCATAGACACACAGTCAGGAAAGTGATCTCACAAGCCTTTCTTTCCTTCGGAAAGTAGGGTAAAAAGCTAACCTCACGGTTCAGTCACTCATGGTCCACTTATGGTCTGGTTTGTAATTCGGGTGTCTGAACGCTAAAAGAACTTATGTGATAAAAGGAAGAGGGAATAATAATGTGACTCCTGATATCACAAGCAGCTAGGTTAACTAGTGATCAGGAGCTGCTGTAACTCTACCTTTATAAATACCTAGATCGTGTGTGTCTAAATATAAATAACGAGACATGTTAAGTTGCATTTATGATTTAATGCATTTTTCCAAATGTTAACAAAAGCTGGGGTAACCAAACTGTTAGTGCAACATAATCTGTCTACTAAAAAGGAATTTTGAGGGGTGGGGTTGTAGAGGTCTCCAATGCGAAAACTGCTAACAACTCGGAGATCCTCTCATTGCAAAAAGACCGTTGGTTACCAGAAAACAGTAAGTTATGTGTGAATATTAAGAGCATACGAAAGAAACACGTTTATGTACAATTAACTTTACTCACGTCTGATAAATGTATGAAATACGCTATAATAGTCGCAGGGGTGACAAGAGGAAGTAAGACTACTGTCAGGGGCACCGCATCACTATCATCCACGTGAAATCAACAAACTTGTGCTAAAAAGCAACAAATACGACTCTACTTGTTTCGGCCGTGGTTATTTTCCTTGAAAAATCTCTTACAGTTCGCGCGCCACGTCTATGCGGACGGATTATCTAGAATCTAATTTTTTTAAATTTACTTAATAATTTAAAATTATGGTCAGCCTGTAANTAATTTTTTTAAATTTACTTAATAATTTAAAATTATGGTCAGCCTGTAATATTGTATATGTTTTGCTAAAAAAAATACCCGGATTATTGCATATCCCGTGTTATTCACTTTGCACCACATTTGACAATTTTTTTATTTTAATAATATTACAAAATATATATAAATTTACGATTTATAAACGTAAATTTAACTCGTTATTAAAAATGCAAATTTGATGGAAATAAATAATACATCATGACCAAAAGACATATCGAGTCAAAACTGACGTAATTATTTGAATTATGTTAATTCTACCGTTTCTATTTAAAACGTTTTCCCCCCTTCCTAATAACAAGGGATGGGAGCATAAAAGGAATGGCTTACGTATTTAACAAATTATTATTATTATTATTATTATTCCTAGTAAGGTAACTAAGACTCATTCGAACCATGGGGTTTGGTTCGTGTCCCGGTCGAGCCATGGCTGTGAAACGAAATTTTAGGTTGGTGAAGTATGTAAGCAATCCTCTGATTAGCTTNCGTGTCCCGGTCGAGCCATGGCTGTGAAACGAAATTTTAGGTTGGTGAAGTATGTAAGCAATCCTCTGATTAGCTTCTTGCTGAGGCGTTAGAAAAATAATAATTTAAAACGCTTAATGGCGTACGCAGCTATGCCTTGCCTTACGTGACTCGCTCCCTGAGCCCCTAGAGCAGTAAGCTGTATTCCAACCAACAAGGCGACTTACACATAAACTGAAATATCACGTATTTGGTATGAGGGCAGCACACTATTGTGACGACGCCCTTACTACGTTCCGCGAACGATTTAAGATGTGTTACAGATAAGCCCGTGCTCGCCGAGCTGTATTTCATGTCGCTGTTGTTCTAAGAAGCGAACCAATTCTCTGCAGTGCCAGAATTATACGGGTTCAATTAATGGAAAATACCTGTATGAATCAGTGGCTTTCGTTGAACTCAAACGTCATTCCGCGGCATTTATAAAAATGCAGTAAACTGTTTCTAGGGAGCGTTACATGCCATATTTATCTTGTTTACTGTTTTATGTTAACATCCGCTGGTTAATGTCATGAAGGTTGCCAGGCCATGTCGTACTCAATGACTAAATTAAATGCTCGCTTAGCATAACAGGTTCTGAGGCATGGTTTGTCAATCCTTGACGTTCGATCATCGTACGGTCGTTCTAGTCCACTGGACAAAACAAATTGAACAAATTACATGACACGAATCTTTTTTCATTGCGAAAACAACTGAAGAGGTAATCAAATTTTACTTAATTTACGTCAACAGTATTAATCACACTCGAGACCTAAGTATTGATGTCTGTGTGGTATCTAAGGCTGCTGAGCAAACCGTCGGTAATGGAGTCAGCTGCTGTTGTTAGCGTATACATATACTGCAAGCATTAATAAATATAATAAGTCGCTTTAAAGGTTACTTCTTGCGTATTTCATGCCCAAAAATGGAAACGAAAAATTTTTGCAGGGGACTAAGGTATAGTTGCACCGCATAGAGCGTTAAAGCCGAAATACTTACTTTTACATAATTACCTACATATGTGTTCAAATGTGTTAAATATAGACCCAAATATTTATGAAGAAAATAATCGAACTGTTTGTCTGTTTCCTTGCACACACTTACGACCAGCTATATGGAAAATAAGCATTTTATTCCTCTTTTCTGTATTTAATTCCCATATCCATTCCCCTCTCCTTAAACGACGTTCAGAACTACGTTGCATCTTGAGAAAACTATACCGAACTACAGTCGGTTCACGACTGGAAGAAACTTTTGAAAATCAACCTTTGAAAAAACACCCTAGCCGTTAGCTACATGCATATAACATTACAAACAGCGGCGAGCGCGGATACAGTTATACCGTTAGGTTGCCAGCACAAAGAGAGGAAATAGTTCTAAATTTTTAACGTAATTGTTAATTTATCGCTTACAAATGGGTTTCGAAAAGACTTGTATCTTGTTATGCCAATTATTAATGACGTGATGCTAACGTATTTAGATTTCCATGTTTCTTGCATACCCACAAGATCACGCTCAAGGTGACAGAAGAGCGGCCATTTGTTTACAAACCTTCGTTCCGTGTGTTGTTGGCAAGACACACGTGCCAGAGAATTGGTGCGATTATCTTGTTTAACCTACAATAATTCATTTACTGGTTTTT
>NQII01000096.1:270914-324737 GCA_002778355.1 Clitarchus hookeri
TTGTGGAATATCCATTAATAATATATACATTACTTTTATGATGGGTACGTGCATGTACGAACACATGTACACACGCAAAGTGGAATGTAAACATTGCATGTAAACATTGCCATGTGACTNGGTACGTGCATGTACGAACACATGTACACACGCAAAGTGGAATGTAAACATTGCATGTAAACATTGCCATGTGACTACCACAGGGCAATGTTTGTTTACCCTTTGGCAGAAGGATACGAAATGGGCTTGAAAGTAGATCTTTAGCAGGGCTTCAAGAAAGTCTCTTCCAGTCATGAACCGACTATAGCTGCAAAGTTTTCAAGATAAAAACTTGTTCTAATAGAAAACTTTTATTTCAGACATGTTGCATTTTAAACCTGAAAGCCGCGAAAAATACATGATATGATAGCTGTTACCAACCTTGCAATATAATTTTACTCCCTTGTGAGTGGTCTCGCTGTTTACGACGCTTGTCTTCCATAAGTGAGAATCCTTGATCGAAGTTCAGCGCCATGGCCTTTTTCTTCCACCTTATTACAGAACTACCAAACTGGCAAGCGAACGTGTTCGCTTGGGAAAAATCTTCAGATGACTCGGCAATTTATCGCATGCAACGTTATTTTCAAATCTTTCAACATGCCCATGACAAACAACATACTGAATAGCCGTAAAACTCGGAAATGCGACTGCAATGAACTTTGCTACAAACTTTCAAAAAGCCAAGTGGCATTTCACGTGTAATGGTTGCACTCTTCACAACAGTCTGCAAGTCAAGTAAATGACTTGCGCATAGAAGCAACGGAGTATTGATGCGCATAGCAGTGTCGCTCTGTNCCCCCCCCCAGTTCCAACCTCAAAAATACGATTCTCTCGAGCATGCACAGGACTAATATGTTCTGTGGTACTGCAATAGGGATGAAGAGAGGTCGACTGTCATTGTGAAACTAAAAATAGTGGTTATTAGATATCAAAAGTATTTCTGAAAAATTCCTTTTGAAATGTGTGGCTTCAGCACTATGTTGCGTACCTAACAAGGGGAAACAGTTCACATGTTCTGCTTGCAGTGTTTAGTTATTAAGAATACAAACTACTTGGTTAAAGTTATAACAAACGATGCACAGTCCACGTGTTTAATGCCAATTCCGCTTCTAGTCTGACGCTTTTACAATGAATGTAGGCATAAGTCCAAAAATTTTGGGAACTGTTTGGAATCAGACAAGACCTCCCTCATAACAGTCCTCTCCATACCTAGACAGCCATAATTTCTCCAGTGCCTGCTTCCTTTATAAGTACCATGGTTTAGCCTTTCAGAGTTTCAGAATATAAAGAATGACATATTCCATTGGTAGATAGGTATTCCGTCTATAAGATGGCTTTAACTTCTGTCAACCTCTTCCTTATGAACACCCCCACTTCTCCCTACGCTTTATGCAGGTTGGGTAATCCGGGTAAAGAGGTACAGACAACTTCTGCACTAAAATTAAACTTAAGTCCCAAAGCAACACACGTACATTCATCGTCTTACCCAGGATTCTAACACACAACTCATCGCTCCGTAAGCTGGGGCTCCAACCAACTGCGCAACGAAGGTCTCTTTTATTTTATTTTAACGCTTGACTTCGAATCACATTAACGATTATAAATATATATTCAGTTTATTTATTATTACAGCTTGCTCTTCTCTTGCCTTTGCCTAAATCACTAACATTTTATTATTTCTGTTTGAAGATATAACGAGTTACTTTATATAAGAGGAAATTGTTTTTGAGCCTAGTGAGAGACCACACGCATGTTACTTCCACCTACAAAAGGATAAACATGTGATGAGAGGAGAATGAAGACCAGCGCAGGCGGCCGCCCTGCCGAATACACGTACTTGTCGTTTCCGCCCAGCCTGAATAATGGTGGAAGAGGACGACGAAGAGGAAGAGGATGCAATTAAGATGAAGCGGAGGAGGTAGAGAACGTGGTAGAGGAATTGCGGAATGATACCTGAGAAGACACAACGTTGGAGTACCCCAAGAAAACTCTCACAACCATGGTAGTGTCCATTAGAATTCCCACTTGAGAATCCTAAGAATGGGATCAAACCGGGGACCTCAACCGCCATGAAAGTCAACCGTGGGTTCAGTCTAGTAACTAATAAAAAACGTGCTCGCTCTCTGCACATCTTCCCGACATGATGCCGTTCTCAACTAGTCGTACAGCCGGAGAACTAGTTTATTTTCTGCAAGGGTACTTTGGCTATGAACGCGGTTCCAGCATGACGTCGGAGTTACCCGCACAATGGGAGACCTGTGTTCAGGCCACGTTAACAACGGAAAATGTGCAAGCGTACGAAGCAAGTTGAAGGCAGTGAATACTCTCGGGTATACCAGGGGAGTGCGGGGGACAGGGCTGCACTGAAACCACAGCGAGATTATGACCTCAACTTTTGTGCAGCTCCCTGATGTGCTCGCGCAGAATTTACTGCATCTTTGGAGTCTCGAGTTTTATGCTACGCACGTTCTTGAAGCGCCAGCTTCATTAATGCGCGGCATAAACTTAAATTAGAAATCTTCGTGAAGTACCAGCTTTATGACTAGTACACACACGAAAGTGTAGCTAAAGAAAAGCCACTAAAAAGATTCCCATACGAAAAAAAAGTGCTTTAGCGAGGACGTCAGTGGAACTGACCCACCAGAACGTTGCCAAGATCACACTTTGTAACTCTCTACAATATATGACTGCCGTTCAGTACTTTTCATATATATTTTCCGGGAACATATTTGGAATCGTTGTTTCACCTTATCACAATAACCAGAATAATTATTGATATGCAACTATTCTTTTTTCAGGAAATATTATTTTTAACCACGCTTCGGGGATGTTCAGAGTCTTGGATATGCTATTGAAGGATCTGTTTTTAGCATACTTTGCTAGGGAAATGTAGGTTTATGCAATTCCCCGAATGTCTGTCTGGAATGTATTTCCCCTCTTAATGACTGTTAAACCCAAAAACTGAACGTCACCAAGCTACGTTAACATATAGTATTTAGTAATGACATCGGATTTTTTTTTTTCGATTACGCTGGGTACTTATTTTTTAAATGGCGGCAATTTTAAAACTAAATACACTGCGTTATAACTCGGGAACGATTCAATAAATTTCAACCAAATTTGGTGCGTTGATAGTAAATTATATAAACATTTAAATTATAAAGTGGTAATATTATTGGTACAACATTTTTGAAAATAGTGCAAATAGAAAAATAATAAACTTTTCATTTATATCTCAAGAACTATTACACATATTTAAACCAAATTTGGCACGTTTACAGTGTATGACAGAAGCACCGAATTTAGAAACCAATAAAACTATTAGTCCTCCATTTTGGAAAATAGTGCAAATGGAATAAATTAAACATCTCCATTATATATCGGGAACCATGTTACAGTCTAAACAAAATTCTCTACGTTTACAGTGCATTATGGAAGCATTAAATATTTAAACCGATAATGTTATTTGTGCAACATTTTGGAAACTAGTGCAAATTGACAAGTAAAGATTGTACATTATATCTTGGGAACCACTTAACCAATTTAAACCAAATGTTGTACGATGGAAATGCACGATGTAAGCATTGAATTTAAAAATCCGCCATTTTGTAAGACCGTTTAGCATGGAAAGTAATGTTTTTATTTTGTATCTCGGTAATTCCACAACAGATTCCTGCCATATTTCGCATATGAGTAATAATACGTATTTTATATATCATAAATGCAATTTAAATTGATAAGACACTATTTTTCAAAATGGTGGCAGTTTAGATATTATGGGTTCATTTGTAATATCTACAATACTGTTTGACCAGTCTCGGCCAAAATTGATATGCTCNGCAGTTTAGATATTATGGGTTCATTTGTAATATCTACAATACTGTTTGACCAGTCTCGGCCAAAATTGATATGCTCAAAAGTATCTTTTACAAGCATCAAATGTGTCACAGCATAGCGTCTTTTGTCCACCATGACCTAAGAAGGCGTTNAAAAGTATCTTTTACAAGCATCAAATGTGTCACAGCATAGCGTCTTTTGTCCACCATGACCTAAGAAGGCGTTACATGAAAAATAAAGTTTTAATGTCGTCTCTCTGGAAACAATTAACCGATTCCTACTGAATTTGGAACTCAAGTAAGTTGGTCATGTAAACAGACATGTTTTAGTGGGTCAGACTTTTATTTTAAAAATTACGGCCACATAAACATTATAGACTACTATGCTATATCTATGAAACCTTGTGACCAATTACAACATAACTTTGTATGCTGGCAGTATTTGTGCATTCTCCAAGTAAACTAATATATAAACTCATTTGTCAGCTATAACATAAAATATTAAGCTTTTGTGTCCTATCTCGGGAAACAATTAACTGATACCCGCCAAATTCAGGTAACAAGTAATACTTTTATAGTCCATATAAATTTATATGAATTAAAGGGGTTGCCATATATTTTCAAAATAACAGCCATATAATTATTTTGGGTTAGTAAGCCATATGTCCCAAAAACATTTCAACCGACTTTTATATATAGCAGTATCTACTGAAAACATAGAATGATCCAATAAATTAATGAAAATAACACCGCATGAGAAACTGGAGAATTTAAGTAACATGGCCGGGACCAACCAACCTATTCCCATCGAATTTTGCACATACAGTAAGTAGTACTACATTATGCCATGTTTTAAATGTGTCTGGATTTATTTACAGAATGGTAGTCGCATAAATCATTTATATATGTTTTTCATATCTATTAAGTAATTTAACCGCTTTCAGGTAAACTTAGTGTGCTTAGAGTAGCCATTAGAAGCATCAAATATGCTTATATAGATCATCAGTGGCCGACTTTTTGTAAGATAGTGCCAGGTGATAAAATGCAACAATTATGCCATATCTCGGCAATCAATACTCGAATTCCCACCACATTTTGCGCACAAGTAGTAATACAGTGGACCATATAAACTTACATAATATAAGTGGGTCTGATTTTTTGTTTTCAAAATGACGCATTACAAGTTATTTAGATAATTTAATAATATGTTTTAAATAATTAGACAAATTTCAACCAAACATTTATATTGACATTATCTATTAGACGCAATAGATATGCCTATAGAGGACCTATTTTTAAGCCTTTTTTACTATAGCGCCAAATGAGAGACTAAAGCTTTTATGCCATATCTCAATCACTCAATCTATTTCCACTCAATTTTGCACACAAGTAGTGTTACTGTATACCATGACTTAAGTGATCCACACACTTGAGTTGAAAGATTTGGGCTGCTCTTAACAGGTAACTGTAAAACACGACAAAGTCGTGGTTTTATTTGTTAACGGGGCGCTCTTAGCCGTGAGGCCATACCGCACCCCGGCCTCCCAGTAGGCGGGGAAGAGGGATCACGCCCTCTCATCGCAGATATGACCAGCGCTTTCTGAATTGACCAAACCCGTTTGCCCCGACCTGTACACAGGCCGCGCCAGGCAGAGCCCCGATCTGATATTGCAGATCGCACAAGGCATGTCCTACCACAAGGCCTGAGATTCTAGCACTCAGATTACCAAGCGTGTGGTATAGCCGGAGCACTACCCACGCCCCTGACGTGATCTCGGGCACGCCCCCGGAACAATCCTGTTCAACGTCCGGCTCTTTTAGCAAGAGGGGGAATCTCTCCGAGCCTTCTCCAGCATGCGGAGTCAACCACTGCCAGCACGAGTCCAACCTCGTCTGATCCAAGTTCCAGGGAGTACCCCTGGATGGGCCAAGCGGATCATCCCGTGCTCCCTCTTAATTTCCATGGCACGTATGGGTTTTCCTGTGTCCGACTGCGTCGCCTAACCTCCATGCGGGAGTGTGCGGAGTCCCTCAGAACAGGTGGGTACCGCCATGACCGTCCGGTTTTACTCCCTTTGCTGTCTTCACCAGGAGCCGAGCTCACACGAAGCCGCACACCAGGCCGACTCGCAACATCAGACACGCGTCCTTTACCATCCTAGAATTTCTTCACAGGGAAATTCCTGTTTTGGGCCCCAGTGGCCTGAGTGCCAAGAGGTCCAACACCCCACCAAGTGGTCGGGCCTTGGTACTATCTATCGGCCCAAGCCATCACGGCAGATACCCCTGAACAGCCGCTAGAAAACTGTTTCCCATAGGGCACGGGCGGCAGAGCCCAGTCTGTTTAATCAGGGGTGGCACGAGAAGCCCTGGGTTGCCATGGATGTTGAGAGGCTATAAGAGACGCATCACCCATCCTTTCCGGAAACCGGTAAGTAGGTTTGTCTCGGCTACCATAGCCTAGTACTGCCACGCCACCTCGAATGACCAACCTACGCTCCCCCCACCGGGGTGACCGTACGATCCTCCCCCCGGCTGCTCTTAACATGTTTTCCGGAACATGTCCGGCTCTCCGCACCTCCTCCCCTCCTGTACCAGATCCACCAAGGTATCACAGGAGACAACTTTCAGAGCCTAATTTCTTATGGACAGTCCGGTATTTCTACCATAGAGTCTCTAGGAAAACATGCCCCTCCACTTGACTGCCCAACAGTCAAGCTTCATGGGACTGAACGCCTTGCACCTATCATGCAAGACGGTTGACCGTGCTATGAAAATCAAGAATCAAAACTGTGTGTGTCATAGTTGTTAGGCACTAAGCAGCCATAAGTGTAAATTGTTTTGTAAAGAAAAAAGGTAAAGAAAGCTGAAAAACGAATAGAAAATGAAAGGAAATTACAGGAAAAGNAGAAAGCTGAAAAACGAATAGAAAATGAAAGGAAATTACAGGAAAAGTTTTCTTATCCAAAACATGGCCCGGGACGAACACGCTCTGTGATAGGCGTGGATGGCTGTTGACCAGACGTTAAGCACAACCTACCTACGTAAACCTTATGAACCTAAAACCGGCACAAGTATCGGTGCGAATACCCACACACCATATACCGGTGTTACATTCAACTACATTTGAGATCGGCTCTCGTCAAAAATACTCAGTGGAAGAGAAAATCTCCGAATCAATCAATTGTTTTCCCGTCGTACATTTGTAATCGCGTAACATATATGCTGAGTTTGGAAAGAAGGGAATATTTTGATAGGTGTCAGAAACAGTTTATTGGTGGCCAAAAAATATACCAATGTCCTCATGAATCATATCCAACATGTTCCATCTGTTTTCTTATTTATATATTCATGATTGTTTCCGGGGGCCAAATTTTCTTCCTCTCACATTGTCAACTGTATATCGCATGCTATCAATGATCTAAACTGTACAAAATTATTTTACAATTTTTGCCGAGTAGTTGGAACAATAAAAACAGGATACCAGTAATTCCAAAACTATAAACTGATGTAGTATTTCGTTCAATTGGAGTCAAATTTTATACATTTCACAGTGACACAGATATGGCAGATCTTTTCGAACATATATAATACGTGCAACAAAGTGACAAAAGTACACAAATTGCCACACGAGCTAAATGCCTACATTTTGATCTGTGCTTTTTTAATTTTTGAAATTAGTTTTTTAATGATGTCCTTAATTAAATATTTTATCATCGGAACATTGTTGTGTTATAATTTCAGTAGCATTTTGGCATCTTCTGGACAGATTCGTAAGTGTTTGATGTGATTCTGTTTGTTGCTGAACTGCATGATCCAATTTCCTGCGAGAGTATTCTGCAGTAAGATAATGGTAAGAAGGTGTGAATTATTTGCGCCCGTTTACTATCAAGTATTGACAAGACAGGCCAAAACAAAACTCACAAGACGGTAACTCGGTTTACAACACGTAACCCACTTTCCAGTATATGTCAGTACATACAGTAGGTTTAGTAATATTATGTTGCGTGGCGATACCACAATACATTGTAATGATAGTTAGTAGTTATCACACTACTGTACCCCTTGACACTGTCACAGGGCACTACACTGGATCACAANCTACTCTGGATCACCACAAAATTATTATATTACAGTACAGCGCCTACGTCCTTTCTCAAAATTATATCGATTCACAACAGAGATTTAGTATACGAGCGCAGAGCAAGCAAGTCATCTTTAAAATATCATGACGCTTTAATATCAGTTTAGAACGACTTGTTTAACCCACATTGTTGAGTTGGATTAGCACTAAAAAATCTTTCAAACAGTTATTCATATTTAAATAGGTCATAATATTGAAAAGTAAACGTAGCGTAAGAATTTCAGTTCTAAACCTGATATCTCGATTAGAATTCTTTTGTGTTACAAAAACAACAAACTGAGCCATTCGATTACTAGTTACATCCATGTGTGTTAGATTTTGTCGCATATTAATAATTGACATCATCAGAAGTAAATTTGTTATGATACGCCATTCTAAGGAAAGATACAACAATTATTAATGAAGACTAAAAGCTGTCTCGCGTAAAGTCTTTCATTCTTTGGCCAAGGGAACATACATATTTATGTATGCTACTCAGTAATTAGCTACTACTGGTTAACAATTTTCTAGAGTTTGTTAAAAATAAATATCCTGACAGAAAAGTCACATAAAGGTACAATTTCTTTCTCGCAACCTCCAGTAGGCCTACTGTTTTCTTGACCAAACTGTTTGTTTAATACTGGATTGTCATTACACTCGAATGTCAAAACGCAATTATTACAACTTTTGAATGCCACAACGAGTGTAAAAAATCTTACCGAAAGCAGGCAGTGTTATGGGAAAATCATTAGTTGGCCTCTCAAGACCTCAATGTTAAGAACCGCCTAAATAAAAAAAAAATATATATATATATATCACACATTAGTCAGCGTGAAAGCAGATACACGAGGACAACGGAGGAACAAGACGTCGGCCACAGACGACTTAACCTCGGGAAGCGATGAAGTGTGCGGATCCTTTTATTGTCTGTCTCATATAAGTTAGCGAGATTTTGACAGTCAGTGAGCGGCAACTTTAAGTATACGAAACAAACAAAATGCCATTTACAAAATCATGTATCAGCTGATGCACAAACGTAAAAAGTTAAAATTACGTTGGCTATTCTGAGTGCACTGCCGACGCACATTAGACCAGCATAAAATACGCGATAAGAAAGAGTTCCTCGATTAATTAATACATTTTATTTTACGAGGTCACAAAACAATGGCTGTTAGTGTTACAAACTATAATTTGTGATAATGTAGTACTGTATAGGTGTTCAAAATGATATGCACAATAAAACGATCCGTATCCAAATTTAAAGCAACTTCAAAAACTTTTTTCACGTCGTATCACCCCTCTCCAACCATTGTTTCCAGACGTGCTTGATATTTATTCCAAAAGCATACAAAAATATAGCATAATATTGTTGAATTATTTTTTATAATAATTTGACGAAATATGTTTCAAATTCGTGGCGTTCCGAGCCAGTAATAGAAGAACAGTCAACTTATAAAAGCCGCTATCTATTGAGCATTGGAAACAGCTCTCGCCTAACTCTGTCAGGGCGTGCGCACCATCTAGTCTCTCTTTCCCGAAGCATTACCAGCCAGAGAAGAAAGCTTCCATGATAACAGATTTACGTACAGATACCAATAGTTTTATTTTTCCGCGAGCTCTGCATAATTTTCAAAGTAACATATATTTCGTGTACAGCGATTTTGAGTACTAACAATTTCTATTTGGCCGGTAATCGTTCGTCTACGTAAATTATACGCCATATTGTTTTCCTGAAAACCAATTTCCTTGTTTCCGTGTTAACTAAGAACGTGGGACACGCGTGAATAGTTTTTAAGCAATTCTAACGTTATTCCACGTCAAATATGTCCAACTCGAATATATTAGCTATAACGTCCAAAGTGTTATAATAGTTACAACTACCGTCTCGCAAAAGTTAACCCAAATTTACTGTCTCGGACAAACTAAAAAAGAGTAAGCAAATATTAATTTTTTTGCCACGTTTAATATTTTTACTTTTATAACCTACTAATTTTTTTAGGCAGATGTCAGTTTAAAATATCTTAAAATTTGTCTAGCTTTACAGTACCATGGCAAGTGGATTAGCTGACAGCGTGTTGATAAAAAAATACAGCCTCCACTTGACGCACCAGCTGATGGCGAAAGGACACATAAACGAAAAGTAAACATTGGCGCTACTTTCGTCGAACTGTCAGAATCTCGCCAACTTACATGAGACAGACTATACGTGCGACCCAGCGCACGTAGCGCCGGATCACGTTCCAGTCAAATGGGGCAGAAACGCTGGCCGCGACACTGCGTGCGGGACAGTAGGCGGCGTAAACCCGGAGAGGGAATATTGGGTAGAGTGTGTGCGCCAGATGCGCAGTAACATCTCTCAGTGTTACAACACTGGACTGCAGATTGGCCAACAGCACTATCAAAGCAAACGTGGAGGCATTTGTGGTTAGAAAACAGTATTGTATTTAAGTGCTTTGAAGCGTTTTCACACTTCCCCTTACCTAGTTTTAGGATGATGCAACCAGCACAGACTCAGAATAGTCAAAATAATTAATTCATACAAAATAGTGAGTCTTTTGGAACAAAAAACGTAAAAAGAAACACGTTCGTGTGATTTTGATAGTTATATTGGCAGTTGTTGAATCAATGTTGAGGACAAGCGCAGATGCTGAAAATCTGTCTCAATGTAAGCGTAAACCTCGGCAGGTAGACAACGTGGCCCTCTGTAAACCTTGACGTCATTTCCAGGATGACAACAGCTGTCTTGTGTATGCAAGAAGGTAATCACCGCTCTTAACAAAATATTTTTTATAAATTGATCTTCAGCCATGGTACACAGAAAATGTATTTAGGTCAACAACGAAATCCTTTTGAAATGGTTTTTCCATGTTTGCATGCTCCAAAGAAGAACCTGTTCACTGCATAACGCGTAAAATGAATGTGCAAACCTTTATGCGCGAGATGCAACTTACACAAATTCTTCACGTTCAAAAGCTACAAAATAAAATTTGAAATCATGTCTTTTAAAATACAGGTTATTCAAGCATACATTTGTTATAGCATTACGTTTGTAACTCTCTGCAAAAGGCAGCTGTTAAAAGAACGTACACAAAAACTTCAAAAAATAAATCAAATGGTTTTGGAGTAAGAAATTGAAAATATGTTAACGCCTCCACTTAGTCGTACGTGTACTGGCCAAATTCAAATTCCAGAACAGTTTCGAAGACAGGTCACACTCATTTCCTTGGCAACAGCACACCTGTAATGGCAGTTTACAGTACGAGTATGACAATAAAAATTATTGATGTATGTACCTGGCATTAAATTCTGGTCAGACAGAGTTCCAAATCGTAGTAGAGAGAAGCGTATTGAGAGCCGATGAAGGTGGAGAGAGATGGATATGGAGCAGAGTCGGAATGCAAGGGCAGGGTAAAAGGGATATCCCCGGGAAAACCCGCTGTCCAGCGGCATCGTCCCGCATGATTCCCACGTGTGAAAAGCTGGGAGTGGTCCCACTGGGAATAGATCCCGGTTCGTCTTGGTGAGAGGCCAGCACTCTAGCCGTTGCGCCAACCACGGCCCCTCCAAATCGGAGTGATTAAGGCTGTTGAACACAACATTAGTCGCGAAAACACACTGAACATGTCTTCTGGACAGACCATCATTGTTGTCATGACGTCCGCCCAGGAAATTATTTACGAAGGAAAGATATTTTCTATTTCACGTACGTCCTTTATAGGTGGAATGCACAATCATTTTAAAACTATGTAACAACTGATTGAGGTTAAAAAAGAACTGTAATTATAAAAACACTTAAAAAAGTTTTTTATATTGTTTTCTAATGCTTGCCTTTCGGGAAGTAGGAGCTTATATTATAAATTAACCTAAACTTACATCGATCAAATGTATGGGTTACTAAGGATTTCAACCTAGAACGTCATGACGTTCGCCTAACTCCTTTAGGACGTTCGCCAAAATTACCGCGTATAAGGTTTCTGCGAAAAATTCTGTTAACGGACACCTGCCGAATTCAGTAGACTACATCTTCGGAGTATACGTGTGAGATTCGAAGCTCTAGTGGGGTTTAAAGCGGTCGCGTATTGAGGCAAAAATCGATGAAGCGCTAGGATGACGCCGACTGGCGTATATAAAGCAGTGGCGCCTCTCCCTGCAGGCAACTAACTAGTTTCGTCGTGATCGTAGAGCTTCAGGAATTTAATAAGTGACTCTGAGAGTTTATTGGACGCGACTCTGTAGCAAAGTTCAATGCATGCCCATATCGTAGTTTCACAAGTAAGCATATCCAGTTAGTATATTTAGAGATACAGCAGTCTGAAAAAGCCGTTTTTAGCTATGCTAGAGTGCAGGAAAATGATGTCTCCAGTGTGCATTGATGTCTTGAAAGTGCCATTCCGTCATAGTCTGGAATGTGCCCTCTTTTCGTAGGCAAACTAATTGAGGCGCGTTTAATAGTTTCGTAAAAAAAACCGAGTTTTCAAACAAGCTGCGACGCATTTCAAATGTAAGGTAGGCGAACGCCTTAAGGCGTTGAAGATTTTGCGAAGTTTGCAGCCTGGGATATTAAATAATTTCTGTTCGTCAGAAAGCAGGAAAATTTTGTAAGCAAACAAGTAGTAAGTTGTGTGAATTGTGCAACGAGCTTTCATGCTTGCCTGACTATTACCTTAGTGACGTACACAATTAATTTTATACCTCTTCCCAAACATGTAGCCGCCACTCGCTTCGAAGTGCGTTATTGGAGCTAAGCATGTACTAATACAGTTCCATAATCGCATGTATTTAAACCAAGCAGTCTTTCGAGAAATAATACTACAAATGATACATGTACGAATACGTAGTATGTCTACTTGTGGTAATATGTATTTACGTTTAACTAGATCATTCAGAAACCCCGTGCTTTAATGTTAATACTCCCTTCTCCGATCATCAAAATTGTATTTTAAACTTGGTCATACAATTAGGAACGTATAAAAACTAAATAAACGGAAATTTTTATTTCGCTGGAAATTACTTTTGTTACCAACCATTGCCTGCTGATGATATTTCACATGAGAGTCAATTATTTGCAGATACGTGTTTGGATTTTAATAACTGCAACTACGCAGTTAAATTTTTCAGAAATTTGACGTTTATAAGATATGTTGAACAAACTTGCGTATTTCAATAATTAAACTTGTATAACTGAGTAGGAAAATACTACAATTGTGGAAGTGGAACAGTACTGTAGAAAAAGTCAAATATAATGTATTTTCATTTAATACTTATGATTCAATTTTGCCTATGTAAACTTTTACGAATTACATTTATGGAAAGTGTAAATCAGCAAAATCTGCTATAGGCTGAGAGAAAAAATCAATATCTATATTAGCTTCGAAAAAAAAACTGTGGAACTTAGAAATCTTGTAGTTGCCTGTAATTTCACATACTGTTTTACTGACATCTAACTCACCTTTCCCCCGAAATAAAATTCTGCCTACACAACTGAACCGCATCTCCTCGGCACGCTGGCGGAAAATATTGCTAGGAGACTAATAACGATATACTTTCCGAAGAGTGAACAGAAAAATTACGGGAGAAGGAGAATTTACAAGTCCAAATCATATTCCCAAAATATTTTATTTTTCCGAACTGCGGTTTCTTGTCACCCACTGCACACGATCTATAAGGGGGAGGCGAAGTTCTCTTCGCGGTTGATAAATGTTTTGTAGTATCGATTCGGTTGTGCGTGCATCTATTCCTCTGAGTGTACAAGTAGTTTAAGTGAATCCCGTAAACTAGCCGCGGGTGAATATTTCAAAGGTGGTCGAAATTTAAAGGCAATTATGACGTGAGTAGAACATCGACGTGTTTGCTATCCTTGGTGGACAAGAGCTCCCATTACCGTCATGGCATAATGTTTTTTTTTTAACCATTTGACAAGCCGTACCTGAAACCTGTCGCATTAAAAAAGGCGAAATCATTACATTAAAAGGCACTGTAAGTAGGACTTTGGCAATTAGGTATACTCGTGAAACGTTGTGAGCGCCGCAGTGAAATTGTTACGTGAAAAAGATAATTTTAATACTAGGTGAAATCATTTTTTTACTTATGCCTATATTGCACGCTTTACCTCCTTCATTAAAATATAAAATTTCTTCCATTCAATTTTTAAGGGATTTCCGAAAGGTTTTTTTTTTTTTTTTTGGTTGGTGTTTGTTTTGTTTAAATCAATTGTTTAGTTTTAAACCTTGCAAATCTGTGGACGCTGAAGAACGCGTTGTCGATTGCCCCATAACAACTCACTCAAACCGAAGACGGATGAAGATGTACGTTCAAATCATAATTTTTACAAAGTAACAAAACAACACTGTAAGCAGAAAGTACTTTACTAAATAGTAGTAGGCTAGAAGTTTTCTAACTCCAAACAGCGTTTTAGGGCAGCTTTAACGATCTTCAACGTTGTGAAAGTAACGAAGTAACTTAAAAATATTTTAGTTCTAAAATGCAACACCGCTTAGAAGACGCGCGGAAACTTTCTGCCAAATTTACGCCATCATATTCCGTTTTCTTGGGTCTCTCCTACTTTTGCGTGCTATTCTGTTTTTCATATAATATTTATTTATTTACGCCTAATAAAGTATTATGGCATTTTAACGACGAGAAAATACATTTTATGCTGTAGATTCGTGAATATTAAGTTACAAGTGTGAAATAAGTTGTCGCCATTCGTATGCAGCATAAACCACTTAGCTCAAAACTAAGTAAAATGCTCTTATCGTATTTTATATGTTGTCGATAATTATTTTGACCAGAATGTTTAAATGCATCGTAGAATAGAAGACGAATCATGCACCGAATAATAAACGTTTCTGTTTTTTTTCAACGAGAATATTGACAGCTTGTGGCACAAAAAAACATGAATTATGGAGTAGTTTGAAATAAAAGTCAAATATGCTCGTCTAATGGCTGAGGGACGAACGTGTAGGAAGTGAATCATTAATACCAACAATTTGTTTTACCGTTTTAAGAGGATATACTAAATATACACATAAACCAACATGGCCCATTATTTTATAATTAAGTTATTTGTACATGCCCACCTGATAGCAGTCGGCGGGTAATGGACTACAGACTAATTTAAAAGTTGATGGTTGACCACGATGGTTCAGATCCGGTCCACCAGATCCCGTGTTAGAATGTATCGTGCTGGGGGAAAGGAAGTATATGGTACATAATTCTGATGGGTACAAAAAATGCTGACTTGTATTATGTTAGCATTCCCAGAAAAGAGCCAAAGGGGTCCATATGTGTTTTTTTTTGCCCTGCCGTGCCTTCCTGCCCTTGACAATTACCAGAGGACCTCTACATGGCGGCCTCCGGAGAATGGCCTGTGCGCGGGGGTCGAGAATGGACATTAGCATGCAGAGCAGCGTGTCCTCTCTCGTGTTCAGTCCTGCGACCGGGGCTATCCCGGACTAATAGCGAGACTGTTCCACAGGGTGTTCCTTCCTCCCACCACCGCCATTCTCGACAAGATAAAGTTCTCAAAACATAATAACTTGATCCACTGACAAGGGGAAGGGGGGACGAGATTGGGATCGGGCTAGGCTCTCGTTAATATTTCCGAGAAGAGATGGCCTTTCCATCATGTCCTGACAGCCCGGACAAGGCGGCGGAGTTGGCCTGGGGGGTTTGCGGTTCATGCTTGGCCTACAATTCACACGTGTGGCCAGATCGAAAAAAGTTAGAAAGCTTTATTTACATGGTTACTTGCGGAAGTATTTGGAGGCTATAAAAAATTCAACAAATTTGCAGAGAAAAGCAAAATTTTTACCTGGTCAAGCTGAACTTTGAAGACTTTGATTGCTCGATTATATTTCCTGTGGAGTTATAGCACTGACATTTCAGCAAAAACCAATCACTAATTTTTAATAGAGAATAATTTATGCAATACCAACTTTAAATAAAAATATTTCACTTCACATGTTTTTTTTCCAGACAATTTGGAAATTACTACCTAAGTAACTTATGTACAGCAATTCATGACAATATTACAAAGTGTGAAATTGCAGCAGCACAAAATGAAAATACTTGTAACTTAATCAAAAAATATGTCTTTTTTTTCATTCTACCTGTGAACTGAATTTGGCGGCATCACTAAGGCAAACATTCTCCACTGCTGTTCTCGTTCTCTTAATATTATAATTTTTGTAAACCAAAAATAAGCATAAGGAACATGTAAATGTTGACATAATATTGCTACTTTATGCCAGAATGAAAAAAAAAAAAAACTGATTTTAGGATTACATTATTTTCTGTGTCGAAAGCATCCAGAACAAGTGTCGATCCCCCCCCCCCCACCAAAGTTAAGAAGTAATAACCACTTTGAAATAAAACTTCGGATGGGTCTTCTGCATACTATGGCCGGATGTCATCAGGTATAGCGAATTATCAGTTCAAAATTCTAAGAAAAATGTACATGCATACGCACAGGCCCAGACTACAAATATTGTTGTCACCTGAGATACAAACGCAACCATACACATACGTATAGCTCGAATATATAGATATAGACACACACAGGCATACATATTATATGTATATCCGGGCTATCCTATTGCCCTCTCTATTTTTATTTTCTTTTAAAATGACTAATTGGAACTCTCATTTAAGCGTACATAATACACAGAACTAAAATTTATAGTAGCACCTGAAAACGACACACGTGTATAGCTTCTCCGTGGTTGTAACACGCAGGACCCCCTGGTCGCAGACAGCTTTAGGAACTCAGCCACAGATATCGCCCCCGGTCATTCCGTGCAGTTTAGTATGGACTTTAAATTACACTCAACTTTAATACGATCCAACTGCAGCCTAGTCACTTTACATCCAGCTAATTGACATGAAGATCTGGTGACAGCACCACACGTCCACACACACCGACCCATGTTTGATACTAAGAAGCTGCAGTGCGGCGAGATAATTGTAAATAACAAACGAATGCACGATACGTTCTTGCAAGAAGTACTGTCCAGGGCGTGTCTTCCTTACAGATCAGCCTAGCTGAAAATTTTTCCGATGCTGAGAAACTCGGGGTGATAAGGACGACAATGTCACGCGAGTCAAATGTGGCATCGCCTCTATGTGCAGGGCTTCCAACTGGCGTGCAGTGTTCTTGTGCTGCGTGTACCTATAGGACTTTCAGCGGTAATCGTATCACTTCACTGGTCCATTGTAGGCAGCTATATTAGTTTCGTGCGTATCCGGGTAATACAGCAGTTTTAAAAAGCTGTTTTTTTTTACGATATTGGAGAACTCCAAAATAATAGCATGTGTGATGTCTTGAAAGTACCATTCCGTCCTCGTCTGGGATATGTTTTCTTTGCGTACGTAAATATATTGTGGACACGGTTAATAGTTTCGTAAACAAAGCGCGTTTTTCAAACATGCTGCAATGCAGTTCAAGCGTCCGGTATGCTTCACCCCTCTTGCAGAAATTCGTCGTTTTAGTTTCATAATATCAGTTTCAGAGGTATTGCTGGAAATGTTTGATTGTGGAAAATTTGCGATTACTAATTGTTTAATACTTTGTGTCTAATTTTTACTGTGTGTTATTTCCTGCTTGCAAAAAGGCAGAAATTTATTTATATATATATATTCCTGACCTTTAGAACTAGCAGATGACGCACAATTAAAATTAGGCACACAAATATAAAACAAGTGTAAAAACGTAAGTTTTCTACAATCGTTCATTATCGGTAATACGGTGAACCCGAAATGATGACACGAAAACGAAGAATTTGTGCAAGAGGGGTGAAGCCGAGCCTCAAGGCCGTGCCTTCCTTAACCTGCCGCCACCGAGCGGAGCCACAACGTTGTTAGGTTTAATCCCCGTCGACACATCGAATGCCGACGCACGATAACACAGCGACGGTGACGACACGATGGATGTCAAGGAGGAAGGGAGGGGTGCGTACTACGAAGAAGGCGGGCGGCGTGTCAAGTTAATCGCAACATCGCGTCGCACGTGAGGCGCATAACTGGCGCCACACGGCGCGCAGCTTGCGAGCCGGTAAACATAGCCGGCGCGGGCTGCCGGCATCATTAGGCCAGACGTGCTGTGAAGCGAGATGAAGGCTCGCCGAGCGCAGATGCCATCTCGCCCTCGCGCCCGGCTCACACCAACCACGTCTCCTTGCATTCCACACCACTCTGCCACTACCTCTTCTCAGTGTTTCTAACATAAATATTATTTTTTCATTTTTGTACGAGATACTGTTGAACTTATACATATTACTTTGCTTACTAATAATATTTCCTCCCATAAAATACATCACGCCACATATTATTGTTTTGCATCTGAACATGTCAAAATCACAATTTTAGTGTCTTACAGGAATTGAACTATCTCACTTACGAAATGACGTAATTCACATTGAAATAAGACCATCAATTACTTCAAGGAATCTCTAAAATCACGCTATGAAATGTTTCCACAATTTTTAAAAATTTCTTAGTATATGAAAGCATATTTTTTAATTGTATCAGTCTCTTATTTTTTATAGTAAATTTTGCTACTCGTGCCTTAAAATTACATAAACTGTTTTAACATTAAAAAATTGGGGTAGATAATTAAAAAATTGATTACTGTGGACAAGCACCACTGCAGCACTATGTCTCCACAGAAAATCTCGAGGGTGGCATAAGAACATATGTTGTTATTCCTTCCTCTGAGTTTTCTGTGGCGACATAGGGCTGTCGCAGTATTTTATATTTTAATAAAGAAACGAAATAAGTTTCGTCAACATTAATTTATAGAATACTATTTGCAGAAACTTTCAGCATCGTACATACAGGTAATATATAGCAGTCATTAATACTGTATCGTAATGAGTAATTTCATAAGATTGGTGGCTGAAATTCCATTACAAAGCGCATTATAGCGTACATATATTTAAAGTGCATTTTTTCTTCATTTTTTAATATTTTCATTTTTGTTGTTTAATTTATTTCTGTCCATTGAATATCCTTCTGTAACAAGTATAAATTAACATTGACATGGAATCCGATTGCGTGTGTCGTCCACGTTATTACGTAGAAAATATTACAAATATAAAATGTTATCCTTTGCCAATTTTTTCTGTAATGTTAAGAAAACAAAAATGACCGAAGCCTCTTTCAGCGATCAACTGCTGATTTTAGTGGGCGTAAGCTTGTAAATACTTACGTTAAATTATTGTCAGACGGACAGGCATTTTTTTCCAAAGATCATTTGAAGCAAAATGAATATAGTTAAGACGTTGAAGATCGTTGCGTTGCACATTCGAACACAAACAGACTGGCTTCCCCAGTCTTCCAACTTAAGATATACAAAGTTCATATTTCACAGTAATTTTAAGATCCCAATATGAACGAAGTTACACTGATAAGCGATAGACTGCAAAGTCCCTATAACGTAGCTTGGCTAATGGTGTGGTTTTTCCATGCAGTGACATCGCGTTACGCCTTATTTTTTGCCAAGGAACAGTTGCCCCTCGGAACGCTTACCTCAATTGAAAGGACCAAGGTCTATTATATTTCCATGCTTCAGGCTACAGACGGGGGTTTTTCTCAGGCGTATTTACACGCACGCGTAACATTTTAAGAGGGTGCAAGAGAGAAAAACAAAATGGGAAATGGAACGTNAGTAATCCGAAGGTTTCAACCTTGCAGGAAACACGGTTGAGGAAACAGGATGAAGATTATGCGCATCCATAATGTTGTCGTGAATGCTGTCTCAAAAGCGGATACGTGGACAATGAGAAAAGCTGCTTCAAGCAAGGATGTTGAGCACCAGCCGTGCGATGTCTCTTATGTTTATGCGCATGCGTATGGTTATGATACACGTATGAGTGACTTTTCTGATAGAATATTATCCAATGCAAAGATGCCGGTGGTGAAATATGAACTTTACCTTTCGTGTCCTGCAGACCTTAATACGACCGTTATAAAACGTACTCGGTGACATGCATACGAATTTTTTAAATGTAAGTTTGGGGTTGGTTTTAGTATGTAAACATTTCTTACGGTCCTACAGACACAAAACGGAAACGTTAGAAAGCAACCATTTTTCAAGTTTTTTAAATTATAATTTCCAATCTTTTCTTCGTTCGCCATGATTTGGTCGTTGAAATAAAGCACTCTTTATATGGTTATCAGCAAATTATGTGTCTTTTAATTGCCAACATAACATATCCATTTGTGACAAATGCAAATGGTAAATATTAATTACAAACATTCGGCGGAGTTTCTCGATATATGTCCGGCCTGGTACTGTTTTTATTAATTACTAGCTGTGCCTGCGGCTCAGCTCGCATGGACTACAGAATTATTGTTTAGGTATTTTTTTTTAAATTAAGTCCATGTTTTTTATAATTTTTCCTGACAATGTCTCCACATGCTTTTCAATTTCAATGAGTGCAAGGTGAAAAACTTCGTCATTGAATGTTGCTTGCGAATTAAAAGGTAAAAACGTTATTAGTATTTTTCTGTTATAGATAGATATATGCTACCGCGGAGTTTTTTTTTTAGGCCTTTATATTCTACACAATTATTTACTACATGAAATTGTTCCTGTTTTAACGGTTCAGACAGCGTATTGCAAGAGAGCGCGCTGGCAGCAAACTTTTTTCCGACTTGATTCACTATTATCGTCACTGCTTATTCCTCATGTTACTTTACGTAACAAAATATATACTAAAACCTGGCCAGAGAACATAGCTATGAATAAAAAAAAACACATAAATCTGATACGTGGTTCTCGAGTGAAAAGCGTACCAACAGACAGACAGACAGAGAGACGTTGAGTTTTATAATATGTATAGATTTACTATTTCTGCTGTATGCCTGGATTTTCAAAGAAACATATAAAAAGTGTAAGTTTATACTTACGTACAGTTTAGTTGTGCTAGTGCAGTTGGTTTCTTTAAATGATTTAGCGCGATGTGCTTACATAATTTCGGTGTTGTGATTTGTTTGATTGTTGTTATGTATTTGTCGACTGAATTTTGGTTCAAATTAACTCACATTCTTTAGTCTTAACTAAAACTGGAAAAATAGAAGTATTCCCTTTTAATCCAAATGGAAACTGCAGGTAGAAAATGAAGGTTCTGACGGACGAGAATTTGAGTTATGACGTTACGAGGTTATCAGTACGTTGCTGGTTAAGGTTATCACTCAAACTCTGCGACGATATTGCATAACGAGGAATATCTAATCTCACGTAATTCAGTAATGCAAATCCCAAATAAAGAAACACATTGCAGAAGCAATCGAATTACGTAAGTAAAGCCTCGCAAATTTATTGCAAACGGTGATTAATATACTTCACTTTGTCTGTGTCACACAAAAGTGAGACGCTGCAAAGTTCAGTGCGTTCGCAAAACAAACACACAAACGGTGAAGCCAAATAAAACGAGCGCTGACGAAGGATAAAAAAACTAAGACGCGACAGTACTCGCGCCTACCAATATCCTGAAAACGTCACTTTGTATTCTGCATGACGCTGGTTGAACTTTGCCACGTGAGGCGACTTCAGTAATTACTTTTCTTGTATTACTTCTAACAAGACATTTGCATATCCTAGAAAGCTATACTAGAAACCAACATCAGTCGGGATGAGTTCGTGCGAGTGAGAATGGACGGCAAGGTCAACTTTGCACAGGTATATCAAATGCTGTTTCACCTTTATAGTCACCACGCTGTAACTACAAAATTAAAACGCAAAATAACACCAAAGAAAATATTAAAAAAAATACTAAGTTTAAAAATACCTTACAAATGTTTTCTTGTCATAGCAATATTATTTTTAATATTTACACATTTATATTTTTAATGCTATATAGAATTGGGGAAAGGTGCATTTTAACTTAATATTTTAAGGGCTCGTTAACGGTAAAACGAACGTTCGTGCGACATGTATTTGTGGCAAAATCCTGGCCAAAAAGGCGAAATTCAAAATTAGTCCAACAATTGTGAAAACAGCATTTTATATTAGCTGACTAACTGGTGCGTCGATCACAATCGATTCCAGATGCCGCAGTCATAACAGATGTCTCCCAGCCCCAGTTGACTAGCAGGTTTGATCGTGAGTGGACGTGCATTTGCAAGACATTTCAGCTTGTTTTTACGTTTAAATGTATATTTTATGTGGCTTTAGGAATTTATTCATCGAAATAGGACCAGGTTTACTTGTTAAAAAAAAGGTAAGAGCTTTGTTTTAAATTATGTGTCAATTTAAATAGTTTTATTTTTAACATTAGAAAAAATATTAAAAACATGAAAAACGTTTTTTAAAACGGCTTTGTAGATATTGTGAAAGCTTTTTAAAGGTGTGCCGGGGTTTGCCAGGCCATTTCAAAATTATAATCGTAATGGTTACAGTATTGAGAGCCAATTTCAAAGAAAAAATATTCCGCATACACTTGCATTTTTATATACAAATTATTTTTTAGAAACATTTGAATGCCCGGTTTTGCAGCCACCAATTTGCAAGATAAAAACTATATGTTTACTGGCTTATTCCAGGTTTTTTGTTTTTCAGCTTCTGAAGATGGAAAGAGAATTTTGTAGACTGGCATTGTACGAATTAATTAAGGAATGTCCCTACAGATTAATTGACAAAAAGTTCCTGTTTATGGAAAAAAAATATATTAGCCGATATAATGAGGTGTGTAGATGCTGAGAGAATTTCTCTTAACCGTTTTCTCGGTCATTTTAAATCTGATTTTAAGAAAAGGTGGTCTTTAGCAAGCAATAAAGAGGAGAGGTTCCTGAAAAAAAATGGTGATTGGTTGTCAAATATTATAAAGATACCTATAAGTTCTTTAACTTCCCCAGGCCGCCCTCAAAAAGATTTTAACGAGTCCAGTGAAAGGAGTAAACGTAGTAAAACCGAAAAACTGCGACAACTATCAACCCCTGAAGAGCTGACATTTGCTGCATCTGTGTGTCACAGAGCTGCTGGAAACCTTGATGTAGCTGAGCTGATCAAACAAAGCACACAAATTCCAACAAAAGCAGCAAAATTTCAAAAGAGACTTTTAATATCCGAAAAGAAGAGCAAAGTAAAATAACATAACCCTGAGGAAGCATTAGCGATATTTGTTGATACAGAAATAATGAGAAAGCAGTATGAAGTGATACATGGTGCAAACAAATATGTCTACCATTACTACTCATTGCTCAAAAAAGCGAAAGCACAATGTTATCCATGCGAAGACTCAATTATCATCTCGGAAACATTGGCTGAAGTTAAGCTGCAAGGCTTATTGGATCACTCCACTTCACGGTGTCGTGTAACGCCTTTTGAGTAGAAGCCTCGCTGACTCCCTTCGCGAGCGCCTGCCAGTTGAAACGTGTCACGAGGCAGGTGAACAGCCAGAACGGATCGCCGTTACACGTGTCAAGGTTGTGCCGAGTAAGAGCTGGCATATCGCCGGAGCACCCGGATAGTGCTACGTACATACGTAGGAAAGCAGGAGAAATCGCAGAGCCAAGCAAGAGCACCTCTAGCAAGCCCGTGAGATCAGTTGAGAACCGATATATCACAAAATAATCATGTGCATTTCGCCGGAATTCAGAAAACACGCACCGCGAAGGAATAGCTGACAGAGCAAGCTAGGAGCAAAGTGCCACCCCCCCAACCTTCAGGAACCAGGGCACGTGTTTTGAAAGGCATTGTTCTGCTTTCTTCCACTTCACCCCCTCCCCCAATAATAGAGACACGTGCCGACACTTAAGGGAGGAGGCTGGCGAGCGTAAAAACTCCTTAACGAGAGAAGTGGGGACCAGTTCATTATCACCGCGCCGAGGGAAGAGTTGCGTGAAGGAATCGCGAGAAGACGTGAGCACGAGTCCGAACCGCAGGCCAGGGAGACGACACCGAGTGCGGACCTTTTTCCAAGGCCTACCATTTCGCCGGAGCTCATCCCCAGATGACAGCCTACCAACACCCACCACAGAGTTAAGTATAAAAGTCGCCGCCCAGAGAAGCCCCACTCCACCACTAAGTCACCCAGTTAATACGAATAGCCAAATTAGAATACCACACCTCGGAAGTGTTACAGTATGTGTTTTTTGTTCAAACTCGAGAAAATATAATTATCCAGTTAAGTGAAACGTCAAAAGACTACCTCATTGCAATACCCTTAACCTTCTAGGCATCTTATAGTCTGTGCCACTAAACATTAACAAAATGCGCTACGAACCTTTAATATGTTAATTGACGTGGGGCCTAGATAAGCCTGCGTCAAGTTAAATTGGCGCCCTGGCGAGTGGTGTAGCGTCGACGGTTATGCAAATATTTAGAAGAGGTATTAAAAGTTATAGATGTTGAAGAAAGGCACACCCTAGAATTAATATCTAAATGGGGTTGCGATGGTTCTCAGCAATCACAATTTAAACAAAAATTTCAGAACATAAGTGATAGTGATGCAAATATTTTTCAAAGCTCCTTTGTACATCTAATACTAATTGCTAATGTAAGTAAAAAAAAGAAAACCATATGGCAAAACCCAACCCCCTCCTCCACAAGATTCTGCAGACCAATCCGCATCCGCTTTGTGCTTGAAACAACAGATATTACAAGCGAAGAAATTCAGTACATTGAGAGTCAAATAAACATGTTGAACAAATCAGAAGTGCCAACTGATGGTGGAGTACTAAAGATTAAACACACTTTGTTACTGACAAGGGTTGACGAAAAATTCTGCAATGCTGCAACAGGGACAACATCAACAATGAGGTGTTACATTTGCGGACTTACATCAAAAGACTTTAATAAATTAGAAAAGAGTTTCAAAGAAAACCCTGAAACTTTGCAGTTTGGTCTGTCAACTTTGCATGCACGCATACGATTCTTTGAGTCAGTACTTCACTTGTCATACAGAATCCCAATTGAGAAGTGGCAGGCGAGAAGTGAAGAAGAAAAACAAATTGTAGTTGGGACTAAGAAGACCATACAAAGAAAGTTCAAAGACGAACTGGGACTTCTTGTTCATGTTCCTAAGCAAGGCTTTGGAACATCAAATGAAGGGGAACACAGTAAGACGGTTTTTTTTTCAGATCCAGAAACTTCTTCTCGAATCACAGGAGTAAATCAGGAACTGATTAAAATGTTGAGAGTAATATTGGAAGCCCTAACAAGTGGGCATCACATAGATGAAAAAAAGTTCCAAACATATGCTGATGAAACAGCCAGACTGTATGTGAACCTTTACAATTGGCACCCCATGGCCCCAACAATGCACTAAGTTTTAATTCATGGGGCAACTGTAATTAAGCATGCGATTGTAGCCATTGGCCAGCTATCAGAAGAAGCTACCGAGGCTAGAAACAAACATTTTAGGTTATACCGTACAAAGTACTCTATAAAGTTCAATAGAGCAGCTTGCAACGGAGATGTCCTGAACAGGCTTCTTTTAAGCAGCGACCCTTTTATGAGCTGATCTAGACAAACGCCAAGGAAAAAGAGCAAGTCATACAGTAGCGCGACACTACAACTACTTCCAGAGTCGTCTGATGGTGGTCCTTCTGATAAAAACCAAGAAGAGGGGGATGAAGAAGACCAATTAGGGGAAGAAGAGGATTATCAGAGTTCTGAAGAATCAGATTAAATACTAAACGAAAATAATAAATATATTTTATACATTGATTTATATGAATAATTTAAATTGTAATGTTTATATAATTAACATAATTTATATTTTTTTGTAAATACATTTACATAATGGTGTAAAATTAATTAAGAACATTTAATAATATATTTAGTTTATTTAGGCCTAAGTCTAATTAATTAAAATTAAACTAGATGGCGTGAAATATAAAATAAATGGCGTCAAAACATATAACTAACTAAATTAAATATTTTTGATTCTAGTGGTTGATTACAGATACACATGCTGCAAACCAACATAGTTCTGAGGGGCATGGAGGTTTGTAACATGGGACAAGGTAACTGGAGTCGTAACCTTCAAGCACAGCCAATATAGTATTAGTTGTGAAGTACGGTACCAACACGTGAAATGCAAGAGAGTTGTGCGAAATGGTCACAAACGCAAAAGCACGTTTGAAATACGTGTGAAGGTGAAATCTATAAATCATTATTACTCACGTGAACACATCTTAACTAAAGAGACTGTATACAAGTTTGTTTTTGTAATCGGGAAACTAAACTGTGAACATTAGTGTATATTCTCGACGGTGAGAGATTTTCCCACGACCACCGGCTCTGCAATTATATACACGAGGTTGAGTTGAGGTGAGGTTAGGCTGGGCTTGCTCGACGGCTACCAGACTTCGCCTGTACAGCGTTGCCAGCCAAATTCACGCTGCAAGTTGGAAAACGGACGGGAGTGGCAGGGCCGCAGCTGGCACCTGCAGTTGGCGGTACGCCATTTGGCGTGACAAGGACTCTCTACCAGCAACCGCCGAGTTTGCAAACACTCGCAATTAGATGACCCAAACGAACGGATATTGCGAGGAGAGTGAAGGCGATATTGGGGATGGCGGCCGAGGTCTGGCAACAGCATGCCGGACAGCGCAAATGTGCAAGGGAAAAGCTACGAATACAGGATGTATCCAAATTATACTGACAAACTTCGGCTACGGGTTAATCAATAAAAAACAAGGAATATATATACATATATACACACACACATGACTTATGGTCTAAAGTAAATCCTAAGGGCGGTTCACATCTTTAAAATTGGACCTGAACCACAGTTTATTACAAATATAGGAGAAAACTTTTTGATGAAATATAGAGTGTCTGGATAATGTGTAACGGAGCAAAGATCTGTCAACACCACGACACTTGTATGTCGCGGTCATCAAATTATTCCATTGAAATAATCACGGTCCCTACACTTATTTCGACATAATCTCCATGACGCTGTAGCATATTTGGGATTAAAGAAAATATAAAGTGTTGATCTGAATGCCACAATTAACCATCCAGATACCCCGGGGGGAGTGGTTATATGGTCTTGCTATTAACAAGNCACGGTCCCTACACTTATTTCGACATAATCTCCATGACGCTGTAGCATATTTGAAATTAAAAGAAAATATGAAGTGTTGATCTGAATGCCACAATTAACCATCCAGATACCCCGGGGGGAGTGGTTATATGGTCTTGCTATTAACAAGCCAGCCTCCAACCACAACAATTCAATTCGAGTTCGATTCTCAATGGATCCTAGTCAGAGTGGGGAAACATGCTAGTGTTGCCAATGGCCGGCTCTCCTGCGTTCCGCTGATTCTCTACCGCCACATCCCTTCACCTCATCCATTCCCCAGGTTGGCCGCAAACTGTACATAGATTGCTTGTCCCTCACAGCCGGCTTCCGCTATCCTTGAGTAACTTCTTAAAAAAGTATAAGTATCTTTGGATGCCAGTACCGAAAAACCAAGAAACGGTAATCGTTGATAATAGCTTTTGCCAACTTTGTAAATAAATATTTTACCAGAATGATGCTAATTCTTTTAGCACGATAGCTTGCGCTGGAAAGAAATGTATAAATTCACAGCGCAAGAAACGGCTCAACAGAAAGGCATCAATATGACATAATAATTGCGCACGAAGTTGGCAAAAACTGCTGCCTTGGAGTGCCCTTTCTTGAATTCTCTGTACTGACTTCTATAAACTTTTAAATTTCAACTAACGTAGTTAGCATTCATTTATCCCCCACGCCCACTTATAGGTAGGAATAACATGGGTATGATTTTATTTTATAGTGTAATAGTCTTCAAAATGCTGAGTGTACATTCCAATAGCTACTTGCGGATTTCATGTGTGATGAAGGTGGGAGGAAAAATTCGAGTCGGAACTTTCCATCTACTTACTCCCATATCAAATTCCCGCTCAGAGCACAGAGCACGAAAAATAAGAAGACTCATAACACAAGGCAAATAACAGGCAATTTTGAATTCCTATTTCTTTGGCCAAATCGATAGTAAATAAAAACTATTTTATTTTCAATACATATCATTTTCGTTGGACAAAAACATGTGTTGCCTATCGACGAGTAAGCAATGTTGCCGTCACTGTACTTGAGAAAGCGGCATGTCTGCGGCTACCATTGTTGTATAACAATTTATTGATATCAAAGGAAAGTCTCCCAAGTCATATAAAGAAAGAAACGAGACAGGAATTCCGAATAAGTATATAATTCTGCATTACGAAAGAAAATCATCTCAACAGTTGTCTGTGAATAGTTCACGGTTTCTGACAGCTCACGTATCACTATAAATACCTACCATTTAAATGCACCATTTTAAAATTTAAGCTGTCCTTGTGCGGAAACTTGCGACACATTTCTTTTAGAAATTAAGGTTTTGATAAATTGGCCGTCTCTACATGTGTGTACGATTCACTACCTCCCAACAATAAGAAACGTGTTTCAAAGAAATTATAAAATTTTAAAAATTAAGCTATAATTGGTTATTTTCTCTTTTTTATTTTTGAATCCTACTAACTTGCACTGCTGTTTTTAACACGACTGTGTAACCACGAGGTTCTGCCATCACCTTCAGTAATCAAGATTTCCTGCATATACTGATGAAAGCATATTTATTTTAAGGACAATCTGTGTTAATTTTCGGTGCACCACAGCATTATTTACGCTCCTGAGTTTCACAGCTACAGACATCCAGGATCAGTGCTAAGAGGAGAGTGAAGGGGTAAGTTTGTAATCAGGACAAGATAAAAGAGGATGGTGACAACATAAAGGCAGGAGAGAAGTTTTGGATGAGAAGGGTGTTTGGTTATTATAAGTCATCTGGGAGGACGACGACGAGAACTGTCGTGGGACTTAGCTATAGAAGAAATAACATTAGGTGAGTTGGCCACTTCTGAGTGTCCAGTTCCAAGCCGCATATCTTTATTCTGACGTAGGCTAGTTTGTTTACGGCTAAGTGGTTACTTTTGAAAGACCTGTATAGTTTTTTAATTCTATCCAACATGAATTATTCCGCCATGAAGAATCAACACTTCCGTGGGCCTAATGACCTGTATCCATCCGCCGATCACGCTACTGCGAAACTGCTACGAAGACTAATATTTTACTGGTAATCAATTATTAATCGAATGTACATGAAACGAATACACGCCCATATCATTGAACACCAATCCAAAAAACTTCAAAAATTAAAAAATATATAAAATTTATNATGAAACGAATACACGCCCATATCATTGAACACCAATCCAAAAAACTTCAAAAATTAAAAAATATATAAAATTTATTTTACTGAGTAGCAGTCAACATTACAGAAAGTATGCATGGCAATATTTACATCGAGGGTGTTACAGAGCATAAAGCTATTTTCTACATTTGTAACATGTCGCATCCTTTTCCATTGTGATATAAAATAATAATATGAAAATAAATATGATAATGGAGGAAAATTATTTGAGAAAAATTAATAAAACAAGATACAAGAATTTTAAATTTATGTATTTTGTCGTACAAATCTCAAAATTGAAGAAAATTAATACGTCACGCTTGAAATAATTATTAATGATATTAGAATGTTATAACATACATACCTTAGAAATTTGATTTGCAGTTTGTCGTTCGTCATTATTAAGTTTTGAAATAAAATCTAACAGTAAAATAAAAAAGTTAAATTCTTAACACAGGAGAACTAAGAATCATATTTAAAAGAAAATGCAACATATAATTCCTGTAAAATAAATAAACTATTTAGCTGAAAGCAAACTTTGTGTTATAATTTTTTTTTAATTCATACTAATCGAACTGTTACTCAATAATCTCACATTTATGCTATAAAACATGACGAATGTTAATTTTCAAATGATTTGGTATTTTACTAAAGTTATCATCGATATTGTGACACGAAACCATAATAATCTTCGAAGAACAGAAAAAAATATTTTTGGCTCGTTTAACAGCTTTAAACGACATGTTGTTAAAGGCAGATATTAATTTTTGTGAACGTGCTCAGATTAGTGCTGATGCAAAATACTACAAAACAATGTTATTTGCCAAAACTGATTTTAGCCGAAGCGTCTCTAAGGCAATCGTGGCTATAAAACAGTCTAAATCACGACGGCAGTACAAAATCGAGAACAAATAACATCGTTTTCGTTCTATCGCCCCTGCACATAGATGATGCATAAAAATAACCAGTCAATGTGCATTATACATACGAAAACACGCGTGTATAAATATTTATTTACCTATTAACTTGCATTATTTTATTGTTAATTAAGGCTATCCATCACAAGATTATTTTTGTCTGTTTGTAAGAACAGCCTACTCATCGGAACTAATGAGAGCAATGTATTTTGCTGAATTGCACTGGCGGCAGCCAATTTTATAATTGGCAGCGGTGTGTGGTTGCGACCAATAGCTTAAGCCACTGAAAGGCGTTGGCTGTATTATTTCGGTATTGATTTATTACCGCGCACTGCGAAGGCTATGACATTAACTCATTATGCATCGTGGAATAACTTAACGAAAATGTTCGACATTTTAATTACAGGCTCTTCAATAGCATTTTTANAACTCATTATGCATCGTGGAATAACTTAACGAAAATGTTCGACATTGTAATTACAGGCTCTTCAATAGCATTTTTATTTGGGATATTTTAAGATTTTCTGGCACGATATCGATGATAACTTGATTAAAATGCCAAATCATTTAAACAATAACATTCTTTTTCTTTGGCGCAAAAATTTTGATTCGTACAAATTTCAAAAAGTTACTGTAACACAAAAATTTGATTCAGCTAAATTATTTCTTGAAGTCACAGGNAACTCATTATGCATCGTGGAATAACTTAACGAAAATGTTCGACATTTTAATTACAGGCTCTTCAATAGCATTTTTCGTTGGGATATTTTAAGATTTTCTGGCACGATATCGATGATAACTTGATTAAAATGCCAAATCATTTGAACAATAACATTCTTTTTCTTTGGCGCAAAAATCTTGATTCGTACAAATTTCAAAAAGTTACTGTAACACAAAAATTTGATTCAGCTAAATTATTTCTTGAAGTCACAGGAGGGTCATAATATAGTTTCGATGATATCTAATACTTGGTTGACATGCATAGAGGGTTAAAACTATTGGCAATTTTAACTTTTAAATTTTATTTCCAAAGTTAATATTGAATTGCGGCAAACTGGAAAACAAATTTCCAAGGTATATTTTTCATGATGATATAATAAAATTAAGAATTATTTTTGGTGTAACGTAACATCCCAAATTTTTTTATTCAATTTTGAGATGTGCAGGAAGAAATGTATAAAATTAAAGTTTATGTATTTAATTTAATTATTTTTAAAGTCGTTTTCCTCAATTATCAAAAAACTTTCCGACTATTATTTCACATCACAAAAAAAAAAAAAAAAAAAAATGTAATATCCTAAAAATGTAGAAAATAATTTTAGTTTCTTCGACGCCCTTAACACGTTCATAGCTGGAGCTTAGAAATGAAATCGTATTTATATAAAATCTTGACATTAGTGTTCCATAATTACTGAATACTTAATTCTGATATAATTTCTGAACACTATCGGGCACTGCAAAAATGCTTGTAAGTGCCATCCACTCGGGTGATAATGTCTGCATGCTGTGTCCAACGCTTATATGTGTTATGGGCCCGAGAGGCCCCTCCCCCCCCCCAATCACTACTAACCTATCTATACACAGCGATACGGGCGACAATAAGCCCGCCCAGTTGCCCATCGCTCCAACGCGTAAGGTGCTAAACCAACGTGTAGTGCTTTCGCTGTTACGCTTTCCTGTGCAGATTAAAACTGTAACTGTGGAACTTTATTACACTTGATGAAAGCCCACGGATTAAACTACGAACGTATGGTTTTACTTTTCTCCTAAATTAAAAAAAATCTGCGCAGGCAAGCATTAAAAATGCAAATTTTAAAACCATTTTCAAAATTTTTGATAATACACTTAATATGATAAAAACAAAACGGTACGAAATTAGATAATTGGTTTTTATATTTTTTGGCATTAGGTCTTACTGACAGGATATTTATTTGCTGAGATATGCATAAACGCGCAAAAAATGAATGTACAGAAAATGTGTCCGAACTACGTTCACGGTTAATTGAGCACTTTTGAAAGGCCTGCTTAAGATATACTTGCATGCACGTTGTGTATCCTTCCGCATGATGTAAAATTAATATTGCCATGGGCCTCATCACTTTGTTCATGAATCGGTCAAGTGAAACTGTGAAATTATTATAAAAGTAAACATTTTACAAATCTGCTCATTTTTAATTTCGAAGTATTAAAAAAACAAAAACAGAACGCGAAAGAAGTTATTTAAGTTGTCACAAATGGTTACCTGGAACTTTTTATTCTACGTTAAGATATGGAACTACTTTCCCTCCGTCGTCACCAACTTTACTAGGCGCATGTCACTCAACGCGCCTGTTAAAATACATGCAAGTAGGAGCAGTGACTTTTTTCTATGTAGATTTCAAAAGCGCTCACTTTATCGCGAACAACGTTTATACGGCGAGAAACTGGAGCGGGTGTGCAGCGAGAGCCAGCCTTATTTGGAACAACGTCACAGACGCGGACAAAAACAAACATGGCGGACCGGGGCCGGCCACAGACGACGCGACGGCTGGACAAGGAAATTACGGCCGCCGAGCAGCTAGGCTATAAATGGAACGAGATCTGGAGTGAAGGCAATAAATGAGCTGGGCTCACCGGCCAGCAGAGAGCGAAAGAGGGGGGAGAAAGTTCGCCGCTTGATTACAGGCATCCCGTATATGTCTGGTCCAGCGTCCTTAATCCTTATTACGTTCTTTCCGTGGACGCACAGTTGCGCCGGATCAGTCGTGTCACAGCTCCCCGGGATAAACATCTAGACAACCACGACAAGCGTCTTGTTATGACCCGGATTACGTTCTACGTATATATATATATTTTTTTTTCGGGGCATCGAAACAACTAGGGGAGTCCAATTANCGGGGCATCGAAACAACTAGGGGAGTCCAATTAGCTGCATGGATTGTCTTATCCGAATTGGAGTTGGGTTTTTTTTTAGTCTAGTAGTAATTATTTCTCCAGCATTATTTCCCTCGCACTTACATATTAGAGAGTTTATCAGAAACTGGACATAGCAGTAAGAACGATTATCTGCACACAATTATATCTTTCTCATAGAACACACTGCAGATATCTAATANAACATCTAGACAACCACGACAAGCGTCTTGTTATGACCCGGATTACGTTCTACGTATATATATATATTTTTTTTTTTTTTCGGGGCATCGAAGCAACTAGGGGAGTCCAATTAGCTGCATGGATTGTCTTATCCGAATTGGAGTTGGGTTTTTTTTTAGTCTAGTAGTAATTATTTCTCCAGCATTATTTCCCTCGCACTTACATATTAGAGAGTTTATCAGAAAAACTAAACATTTAATTATATCAACAGAACTTAATTATTATCTCTATACAAATGTAGAATACTGATAATTTGTAACGCATACAAATGTTTTGGGGAAGCGATTCATTGCAGGACTGGTATATATGAAATAAGCCTTGATGTTTTTTTTAGGGGATAGTGCACTGGACATAGCAGTAAGAACGATTATCTGCACACAATTATATCTTTCTCATAGAACACACTGCAGATATCTAATATTATTTTAGAAAGGCGTTATAGAAAAGACTAAATACACCATTGTCCCAAAACTATTTTCTATATATATATATATGTATATATGTATATATGTGTGTGTGTGTGTGAGTGAGAGAGAGAGAGAGAGAGAGAGAGAGAGAGAACTTAGGACACAATTTACAGCTATGGAACACAATTTTAGCTTTCATACTTTGCCATCAAACTACAGGCTTGCAGCATAAAATTTTTCATCCATATACTATAGTAAAATAAAATGTTATCTCAAGGATACTGGCACAGTACAGGAAAGTAGATAATTTTTTTCAGAGTTCTTTCACTTTATTTTACAGAGTAGGCAACACCGCCGTTTTCATAGTAAAATTAATATGCTTTCAGTTATTGGTGTGTTTCGTATGCATTTGTTACTATAATATTAAACAAACTAGTAATACAACGCGCCCCTGATTTTTGCGGCAACTACATGGCTTATGAAAGTTTCATCCCCTACAAAGGTATAGTTATTATAATTATGGGCGTGGTGATGCTGTGTTCAGAGCTCTCACCTCTCTCTCCGGCATATAGAGCCGATTCTCTTTGGGGTCACACAAGAATTTTCGTGTGTGAAAAACATGACTGACGTTGCCACTGGTTGGAAGGTTTTTCTTGGGAATCCTCTCGTTTCCCGTTTCCTCTAAAATGGCATTCCGTCGCTGCTCCATCTTCATTTCGTTTTACTCTCATCCGCGCTCAAACCTTTAGATTTTATTATCCATTATGACCTATGACCAGAGACGTTGGGGAGAGAAGGGTAAAGTGGCCACTCTAAAAAAAAATTACATTTTAATCGTAATAATATAGTTATTGTACAAAAAAAACATTACTGACTGGCCACTTACGTTCTTCGCATTTAACAGTTTCTCTTATTTGATATGTAATCTACATCCATCAAATGGAGACCGAATTAAATACTAGTAAGTCACGAAGACCAATACAAACACGCTCCGGCCATCGCCGAGCGTTTGTAAAATATATGAAGCCAATTATTCCGTCGGTATGCTAGAAGCAATGGTGCTCTTCCTAGCGTTATTTTTCACGTCGAATTGTATTACCGTTCCTTTTGCTAACTGCAATTACTGGCGAATGTTTCAAGCTGTTAGTTCAAATTAGGGGGCTGGCCAATTTGCCCTCTTGGACGCCACTACACAAAGTTTGTGTAACAGTAAAAACTAAGTATCTAATAAATTTTATGACACGTGGGTTTAAAGCCTAAAACATACTTTTTTAGTGGGATCACAGTAAATAATTATAAACATAATTCTCACGTTATACCAGGCATGGTAAAGACCACAAAAACTTCAATAAGACCAATAACTTATAAGACAAACAGCTCAGATGCTTTCAGAGCAATAATGGCTTCCCACATATCTGTTTAAAATCATCACCACCAGACTGCAGCACTCTGCAGCGGAGTAACAGCTGATGACCATGTTACCCTGTCCTCTCTTACGTGAATTAATTTTGGCAGTTGCCTTGAATTCTCAGTTTTCTACATGCTCAGCCCATAATTATTATTCCACTGGCTGCCGGAATGGTGAGAGGCTTACTTGGTTGAACGTGATACGGTGACGACATTTCTTCCTACTTATTACGGGTTACGGATTTGTCCAGGGCAGTGGTGTCCAAACCGTTTTTATGCAAAGGACCACAAACATTATTATGTACTTGTCCGCGGGCCGCAAGCGTAAAACTCGCAATAAACTCACATACATAGATTAAAAAAAGTAATACCTATGATTGAGTTTTTTTATTAATATAAGGCAATATTTATTAACATTAAGTATATTAATTACAGGAAATTGTATACAAATGGGAAAGAATTCATCTTTCTTTCGATACCTGGAATGGTGCTTATATTACACAAATAAGTCCGTGGGCCGCATGACATGAAACGGCGTGCCTTCGTGGGACAGCCCTGATACAGAGTGTGCCCACACAACTGTGACCATCAGGCACGAGAGGGACGCACGAGTAAATGTTCTCGAAGTCTAACCTGTGACCGTAATAATTTACGAAATTCACTGACCTCTCTACCCACGACAGATCCTTCGCGCTCTGGATGCTCCAGACTCCGCCGTTTTACACTGCACTACGTGGCGTCGCTCGCGAACTCCGACCTGCGCAAGCGGATGATCTACGACAGCGTTTGCTTTGTACGTAAATCGCTCGTCCGTTACTTAGCGTCAACATCAAGCGGGACGGCGCTCAATAACCTGGCCCAGTCCACGTTCGTCGAGCTGTGCGATGCCACGGCTTAGTTAAATCCTCGACGGGCCTTCCTGACGCTTGCTGGGAGCTGGTATAAGCACCATACGGCCTCTCTGTGCGCGGGCGGTCACAAGAGGAAGCTCAGGGCGCCGGAATAAGCGCACTAGCTTTCATCCCAGCAACTCTGGCAAACCCACACTGCGCGCTCTTACAATCGCCTTTCTTCCTTTCAAACAGTTTCGCATAGTAAATGCCGACGTGCTCAACTGCTACACGTTAAACGCTCTAGGTTTGGATCTCGTTAGAGTCAACACACATTTTATTTTTATAATAATGCGCATAACGATAGGTTGTAATGATAGATTATTATCTACACTCTAATTGCGAATCAGTTAGAAAACCACTGATTCGCAGTGAAATCCAACTACTCGAATAAGTGAAAATGGCTCCGCTTAGAATCGGTGGAAAGACACTGGTTGTTCAAATGAAACAATTTCACTGATTGAATAGGTAACAGCCAACTGCGTGCGGTGAATCAAAAATTGTTTTTATTTAATTAAGCCAAATCATTACGAAAATAAACAAATTTACGATAGTAAAGGTTTATATTGTGCAACTTACGGTAATTTCTACATATAGAAAAATCCGCGGTGTCCCAGACTGAACCCATATCTCCCCGNTTATATTGTGCAACTTACGGTAATTTCTACATATAGAAAAATCCGCGGTGTCCCAGACTGAACCCATATCTCCCCGCGTCTAGACCGTTACCTTGCCAATCGAGCTGTCAAGTTAATGTTAGGTAGAATGAGGAAAATACATGTATTATCAAGCTAATTTTGACTGCAGTGAGGAAAATGCATGTATTATAAAGCTAATGTTGACTACAATGGGGAAAATACATGTTTTATAGTTTCTATTGAAAATACGTAGCTCTAAAAACANTTGTATGCCCTTTCTTTTCGTTGTTAGTTTAATTGGTAACATTAGGATTGTAAAAACAAATAGTTCATATGAATGCATTCTCTTCACCGCGTTCATTGCAGTTTAAACCTTCAAACCAAGCCCTATGATGAACACGTGAAAACAAAATGAAATACGTNAAACCAAGCCCTATGATGAACACGTGAAAACAAAATGAAATACGTTAAAAACGGAATGAAACACTGAATGTTCATGCTGCCTCGTAAAATCTTATTATAAAAAACGAAACTTGCATTTAAATTATATATGTTTATGGGATTTATTAGTTTACGTGTTGTTATTTCATTTGATACACTTTGTTTAGCTGATACATCACTCAAATAACAAATCACTGAAAAATAGCAAATTAAATGTTTGACAAAACAATGGAAAATTGGCATTTCTTCACTAATTCGTCAGTTAAATAGACTTAAGTGACTGTTAAGTAAGTCAGGCGCTGTAAACTGATTTAACAGTCAAATCCTTACTGATTCAGATTAAGAGTGTAATTATGTAAAGCAATATACGTTAAAAGATAAATAAATGACTGTCGTCCGAAGGACTAGAGTCCAGATTTTCGCATTTGAACAAAGCGCTGGAGTTCCTTGGAGTACTACACTCTTCCCCTTTACAAACCCTCTCCGGCATGATAAAATAAATTTCATTGCGTATCCGTCTCAGGGTCCCATTTAATGTTATGTTTTAAAGGACGAAAGTGACCTAAGGGTTTCAAGTCAAATAACTGCTGCTACTTCCGAAAGCGTTTATGAAATTTTGCGGCAACTATGTGCATGAATTAAACCGATAAATTCGTTGGATTTTCTCCATTGCCGAAGCTGATTACGGCTAAATACAATCAAAGAAAAAGTAATTTCCAAATAAAAAAAACAGCTATAAACCAATCAAAATGCAATAATAAAAATGTGGTATTTATGTTTTTAAAGTAATTTAATTACTTAAAAAGTGTCCACCAAAAAATAACTTACCAAAATTCGCAAAAATTACGCGCTAAGCTTGCACGAGCACCGTCATGCGCGGTCCGGCTCTGTGGAGGGTGACCCTCCTCGACCCTCNTCGTGGCCCTCCCCCTCGCTCCCCCGAACAGCGGCGAGACCTGTCTGGCGTCACAGTCCTCCCCTTCCTCCCTGCTGGAGAAGCCAACGAGTGTAGAGGTAGCGCAAGAATATTCTGGCAACTAGGAACCTCGGCGCGAAGCGGGGTTTTGAGAAATTTCTGGGTGATGGCCTACGATCCTATAAATATAAGCCGCAGTTGAACTGTTGGCAGTCTTGGGAACCGGGCTTGCTGGAGAAACTTAGTGGGAGGGAAACCTCCGCAACTACAAATCGGGATGGTGCAGGGAGTTGGGAAGGGACCAAACCTGCTTCTTCCTAATCTCCCTGTAGGTCATATGAAACCCCGTTGGGTGGTAAAGGGCCCCTCACGGGGCGTGATCTACCCCCGCTCTGAGCTTCGGCAATGATGGAAAACGGTGGTGTCGCCAGCCTTGGTAGAAGCTTTCGGGCTGAGTGCGGTAACCGGGACATCGGTGAAGAGGTTGGACGACGACGGGACATTGCGAGGCGACGGCGGACGATGTGTTTGTGGTGTGAATGAACGAGAGGGCGTGTAACCCGACGAGTGAAGACTAATGTACACGAGGGCGCTCGGAGAACTCTATAACATTGCGAACTGGTGGCACCTGGACTAAACTGCGATGTGACTGAATCACATATCATACGGATTTTATTGTAAATGTTGGAACTGTCAAATATGGACGTATAATTTGTAAAACAATTGAATAGTTTTTGATACACTGTCTATTGGGGCTGATTTTTAGTTATTTAATTACTTTAATTTATTTGAGAAAATTGTCAATTGTATTGATTGTAAACATCAAGTGATATCAATTAAGTGTGAGATGTTGAGTCGAGAGAATTTTGTTGTTATTGTAAATAAAATTAGGAAATTAAAATTAACTCTTTCATTTTATTAAGACCTCAATCCCTTAACGAACCTTGTTTAACCCACTGACTTTTGAAAGAAAATTGTAACAATATATACAAAAAAATGTAGACGAAAAACCTCCACCAAAAAAATCACAAAAACTGAAGGAAAAAAAACCATTAAAAAATCCTCAAAAACAGACAGAAAACCACTTTCATCTCGATAATAATATCCGAGTCATAAATTTATCAACTAAAATATGCGTATGTTTATAATTTTTTTAATAAATATATCATACTTATTACTGCATTTTAGTTTGTTTTGTAGACCTTGTTCTTTAGAAATTATTTTACCTCGTAACCATCATCAGCAGTGGAGAAAGTTCAACAAATTTCTGAGTTTAATACTTCTGAGAGCGCTACCATGGGCTTATAAAAACCTTTAAAAAAAGTCACTGCTTTTAACTGCATATACGCTACCGTACACACTGGCGTGCAGGCACCCAGTTAAGCTGGCAGCGAACTGAATAAAATTGTTCTAGGACTTGGCGTTGTATTGCGAGTGTAAATGATTATCTTACGTCAAATAAAGTTTTTTTTTNGAATAAAATTGTTCTAGGACTTGGCGTTGTATTGCGAGTGTAAATGATTATCTTACGTCAAATAAAGTTTTTTTTTTCTTTGCTTTAGAGACATTTGAGTACGAATAGACTTATAAGGAACACATTAAGTCCACTACAATTTCANTTTTTTTTTCTTTGCTTTAGAGACATTTGAGTACGAATAGACTTATAAGGAACACATTAAGTCCACTACAATTTCACGTTTTCACTTGATTGACGCATGTGTAAAGTGTTTAAGCCCACGGAAATGTAAAATTTACATATTTTGTAAGGATACAGAACGAGGAGAAAAGTAGAACTTAAGCAGGGCATTCGAAAATGATCACTTTACTGTGAACAGTGTATACTAAGGTTAACGGGTGTAAAGATAGGTGTAGTAAACCTCNCATTCGAAAATGATCACTTTACTGTGAACAGTGTATACTAAGGTTAACGGGTGTAAAGATAGGTGTAGTAAACCTCACACACATGAATCAGAAATATTCAACCAGAAAATGTTTGGCAATTGCGAGAGAAGGGCAGCCAAGTATCATACGCCTAAGACATTTCAAAAGAAGACTACTGGTAAACATAACACGGCGGATCGTTTATTGTGCACAATTGTATGACGTATTGAACGCATAAGCTTCCTCTTCCAAGTGGCTCTTTTTCTGCATGCAAAATAAGTATAAAGTAAATTGACTTGGCTGTGCTCTTATGCCTAGATATCACGGTAATATATGATAGTACTGCGGAAGTAAAAGTACATTTGCTTTATCTTTTTTTTAAAGAATAAAAAATGTATAGGGCTTTAGTGTATAATACGTTGTATTAATATGTGTAAAATAATAACTGTTTACATACGTAAATTAGCTAAAATATTATACNCATTCGAAAATGATCACTTTACTGTGAACAGTGTATACTAAGGTTAACGGGTGTAAAGATAGGTGTAGTAAACCTAACACACATGAATCAGAAATATTCAACTAGAAAATGTTTGGCAATTGCGAGAGAAGGGCAGCCAAGTATCATACGCCTAAGACATATCAAAAGAAGACTACTGGTAAACATAACACGGCGGATCGTTTATTGTGCACAATTGTATGACGTATTGAACACATAAGCTTCCTCTTCCAAGTGGCTCTTTTTCTGCATGCAAAATAAGTATAAAGTAAATTGACTTGGCTGTGCTCTTATGCTTAGATATCACGGTAATATATGATAGTACTGCGGAAGTAAAAGTACATTTGCTTTATCTTTTTTTTTAAGAATAAAAAATGTATAGGGCCTTAGTGTATAATACGTTGTATTAATATGTGTAAAATAATAACTGTTTACATACGTAAATTAGCTAAAATATTATACGAAATTAATTGATGTGTAATATTTACAGTACAGCAAATAATACTTCCAAAAGCAATAAATGAACACATGTAACGATTTAACACCTAACGGCGATACACTGAAAATTAAAAGAAAAATTATTTAATGTTATCTAAAAAATTTATGGCGTAACTGAGGAGTCGTTCGTCATGATTACATTCAGCTATAGCTGGTCAAGATTAGTTAAACACTTTTGGAAGCCTTGCGTAAGATCTACTTATCTGATCATAATGTATCACTCCGCATTATTAAAAACTAACACTGCAACATTCCTGATAGTTTCATTAACGTGCCGGAAGTGCAGAACTGTTAAGAATATAAATATAGTTTTGTAATGTGCCAATTCTTAATTTTATGTCAATAAAACAAATATAAATTCAAGGAAACTTATACTGTCTACATATTTACACATAAGTATTTTTTAATCCTTTTAAAGACAGCGAAGTACTATTCGTTCCTCACTGTCAACTTTAATAGGGAAGCATGCCAGTTCAACGTGTCCCCAAAAATATATATGCAACTAGAAACTTTTTCAATAAATTTTTTTTTTTCAAAGGTTCTTTCAAAATTGCTTAGTTACCGCGAACAGTTTACAGTTTAGACAAATGAGTGAGTGAAGAGATTTGGGCGGCTTTTAACAGCGATANGAAGAGATTTGGGCGGCTTTTAACAGCGATATCTTGAGAGCCGATGAGGATGATTGAGGGGAGTATGGAGCAGCGCCGAAATGAAGGGACGGGGGAAACGGGAGATCCCCGAGAAAACCCACTGATCAGCGGCATCGTCCAGCACGATTAGTTTAGTAAAGGTTTGGGAAGTTTTACACGAAGTAACATATCACACAATAGGGCCGATATAGTATGTAACTTAATTACATTCACAGCGAGCGGCTGCCGGTTCATCACGAAAACGTACTATACGTCGAAAAACTACTGAAGTCTCTTCTTAAGATTAAAATAAAACACGATTTAATTTCCAATGTTAAAAAGGTTTTTGAGGTAGAAAACTGGGCTTGAATTATGTGTGACTGAACAAAGATCTGCAACACATGTGAAACCTGTCCCTCTATTCAAATGTTTTCTTTCAAAAAATTAAGAGNTGTGACTGAACAAAGATCTGCAACACATGTGAAACCTGTCCCTCTATTCAAATGTTTTCTTTCAAAAAATTAAGAGGCGCCACCCNGAAACCTGTCCCTCTATTCAAATGTTTTCTTTCAAAAAATTAAGAGTCGCCACACTTATTTCTCATTTTGTGAAACAAAAATACAATTTTAATTTTTTAACGATATTTATTGCAATTAGAATCAACAAAATTAAAAGGAACTGTCCCCTTACATTATTTAACCTTTAAGAGCACAGTTTCTTTGGTCAAAACAATGAAATTCCTACAATGCCTTCGGATGGGCTGCGAACACAATACTGGTGTTTACTCGTCGGCGTTTATTACATGCGCTATATTTTACAACACTCATGACCAACTATTCTACAGCATAATTTTTTGGTTGCAATAAATTAACGAAAACATAGGTCACAGTGCACGTATACATATTATAAAACATGTTTCCGATAAGTTCGCTAAATCAAAATTTTGTTAGCAAATTTCAAACTGTTGGCCAGTTACACAGGAAAAATATAATTATTATTTTCAATGACCTGAGTGTCGTTAAGATCGTTTTATTAAATTATTAAACGGTTGTTCTTTACGCATTTCTTTTTTGTATAGTTTATTCATAAAAATAAATTTCATTAGATTACATTTTACTCATGTATTGCTCTCAACGCAAAATGAATAAATAAGTAAATAAATAAATCGTGGTACATGCGCTAATGTGATTTAATTTGTATAACTATTAAAAAGACTACTGCGATATTTTTATGAATATATATATAAAAGTCTAAAACTTATGCAACAGGAAACTGTGCATCTTAAAACTGTGTTGCTTGTATGTATAGCATATAAAAATCTAAAATTCTTGACACACGCAGTGAGGCGTAACCCGGATGGAATGGCAGGGGATCGGCGTTGACCGCTCGCCCTTTTATTCAGAAATTATTATTTGTTTAGGCGAACTTCGTGGCAGAGGTCGCTAAGGCGCCTTAAGACGAGTTTCCGGATTTAAATCCTGCCTAAGCCAAACATGTGTCGTTTTTATATGTGAGTTTATGTTAATTTAGAATGTAAACTTTCTCCTGGTCATGCTCACGGGATAAAAGCAAGAAAATTAAAAATAGGGAGATTAAAAAAAATGTCAGTATTATCTTGTGTATAGGCTGTTCACGGTAAATAAGCAGCATTTTTGAAAGCCCTGCTTATGATCTACTTTTGTCCTCATTTTGTATCCTCACAGTATATGTAAAATTTATAGTTCCGTGGCCCTAACCAATTTACTCATGCGTCATTCAAGTAAAAATGTGAAATTTCTGTGTTCCTTACGTGCTAATTCGTACTGTAAAGTGCCTACAGTAAAGAGAAAACAACTTGATTGGCTATAAGTTTAAAATGTACACCCGCGATACGTCAACACTTGGAAAGATTTTATAGTATTCTCTGCCTACTTAACTGCGAGGAGCCTGCATGAGTGCGTACGGTAGCGTATATACAGAGGTTGATTTCAAAAGTGCTCGTTTTACCGTGAACAACTAATAGCCACTTAAATTGCACAATTTCCCCACTGCCGTTCTGATATCTCTGAACAAACACAAGCAACACGCCCTGCTCCGGCAATGAATGCGCGCACGTGAGTGGTAGAGACGGCGTCAATTACCGGCGCCGCGGCTGGAGACGGCGTCGCAGGCGACGCGGAGCGAGGGTGGCGCGCTGTTTTAAAATTACCCCGCGCGCAGGGACCGGGGGGAAGAGGGGAGCATGACGGAGGTCGGAGGGCTGTAAAGACGGCGGGCCGCCTCGCCGGCTTGTGTCGGCCCAGATGCACCTCGCTCGTCAATCTACGACGTGACGCGCTCGTCATTCCCCTCGCGGCGCGGCGCTGTGTCTGTCTCCTGTTTGTGCTGGCAGCAACCCCCGGCCAGCCCTCCGCGTCCTGGGCGCATTCCCGCGTCCCCGGTATTCCCTCCTGAGCCCGCACTTCCGTCTGCACTGTGCTTCTCAGTTTGGAATAAAGTCTAAGCGTTGCCTTGTGCACCGCACCAATCTGGGACAGCGATTGGATGGAGTACCCGATCAAGGCGTTTCATACGTTAAACCTTAGTAGGCCTACTTGTAGTACATTCACGGTTACTTACAACTTTTCTGAAGGCCTGCTACAGTTCTTTACTTCTAGGATATTTCCGCCTCCTGCAAGCAAAGCTTAAAATAGTTTGAAAATAACACCAAAGGGACAACGTATCGCACTCGTTCGCGCTCAGTGTAATAATATTTACATAACAACAATTTATTGTTAGGCATGGCCAACACACCTGTTTTCTTACTGTTTTTAATAATATCAATTATAGATGGAGTATTATAATCTATAAACAAAATATAAGTATTTAAATTCCTATAAAATTATTTTTTGTAGAGGTGGAAAAGAGTATATTTTTGTTTGGATGTGCACATCATATCATGACAGTAATAAAAGTCCTATTTTTTATGAAAAGCAGTGACATGGTAAACTAATACGTATCGACAGTATTCACTAAAAACTAAACACAGCATGCTTTCCGTCGGAAACAAAGTAACAAGTCGTTACTTCCATAGGCGTAAGAATAACATCTTAGCTGTGATGATTGACCTTACTTCGCGCGGTTACGGGCATCGCAATTGAGTCTCTGTTTCAACTACCAGTACAATAAGGCTCGACTCCAATCGTAACAAACATTTTGGGGGTTATTTCCTAAGCCAGTAAAACTGTAACACAGCATATTATTACATTAAAGATATTATTTAGTACGTATGTCCCGGCAAGGAACCAATTTTTAATTTATGGGTCTATTTACGAACGTTCCTAAAAAGAAAATTATCCACGGCATAATGTTCTCTCTTCTACTCCATGGAAGTTAAAAGCATCTACGCAGGATCCATTGCTGCTTTATAAAATATTTTGTACCTACCACTGTACATGATTAAGACTGAGAAACGGTAAAACGTTGACGTAGTTCCAGAAGTATCTAAATTATACCTCCGAGTGAGAAATATTTATAAATTCAGTCTGCATAACTTGAGAAGAACGCGGCACGTAATGCAAGGCTAACACAAATACCATAATAAATATGTTAATTTTAGAATATTCACTATGACGTGGTAAATGAAGTCAAGCGTTAAATGTTCTTAAAACATTCAAACTAAATCGAAAACAACGGCACAGACCCTCAAGAGAACTCTTTATGCAGTCGCGTATGAGCCCGGCGAATTTGCGAAGTTAATATTTTGCTATGTGGATACCTCGCAGACAAGATCACGATGCATTCTACAAATTAAAGACTGTTCACGATAAAGTGAGCTCTTTTGAAATCAACCCTTGAAAAATGTCACTGTCCCTACCTGTGTGTATTTTTAACGGGCACACGTAATAGCATGCGCCATTTTAAATTGTAACGACAGAGGGGAAAGTAGTTCCTTGTCTCAGCGTTGAATTTAAAGTGTTCGGTAAACATTTGCCAGAACTACAGTGATTTATTTTTCTGATATTTTTAATGGATTAATATATGTGTAGATTAGAAAATGTAAAATATTTACGTCAAAAATAATTTTACAGTTTCCCTTTACTGAAGCATGGATAAAGTGATCAGGTCCACTTTGCTTACAAGTAGATCTTAAGCAGGGCTTTCAAAATTGCTCATTTTACCGTGAAGAACCTATATCATAAACATTTTATAGTTAGTCGATTACTTATATTATGGGGGAGTTATTTTTCTTTCGTAGCAATCGCGAAATAGGTCAGGCGTTCGAACAGTAGATGTTATGCGTAGTCTGAAACTGCCTTAGCTCATTTCAAGGCAAAAAGCGTTCGCCTGAAAATTCAATACAACTGTGCATCTACAATTTTCATTACTAGCAATTTATTCAAAGGGGACATTCGCTCCCCTGTCAAAGAATACAATAACCTGTGATAGCTGAAGTAGTTGTGGAAATTACAAAACGGAGAGCGTTCGTTCTCGGCATTCCTTTTCCTTTCGGTTTGTTCGATATAAGCTGCATAAAAGATCAACACAGTGAAGGTTCTGGTTGACCTAAACAAAACAAAAAAAAAAGTTCCAGAAATGCAAACAACTATTTGAAACGAATGTTTTGATTGAATACAGATTTTGTTGCTTCTACATTGTACGATCGGGTCGACTGTATTATAGATAACAGAATAAAATTAGTATTGTTCATTTCAATTGTTCCAGTTTACACTATGTTAGAAAACAGAAACCACATAAATTTGTCCGGCATTATTTAAATGATAATTTTGTTTACTTTAACAATGCTTTCTCTATGTGAGATCCTCTTTTATTTAATAAAGTTGTCAATGTATAATAGATGCGCATCCATCTAAAGTTACATTACTCTTTACACAGATTTCTAGCTTGAAAATTTATACGAAACAATACAGAGCTGTAAATCATCTCTGCCGTGCCTTTTATACACTGTTTATACACTGCAGGCGTACAAAGAGAATATCTTCAAGATAAACATACGTGAGCACGTGGCAAAGATTGCCCCTGTCTTGTTTTTACATCACACAGCGCCGCAGGGAAGTAAATGGGGGATGCTGCGGTCGCATCTCTTCAACAAACAAGCAGAAAAGCGTTATCTCCACTGCTACCCACCTGAGTGGAACTGTCTGGTTATCTTCTTCCACCAGACAAACCATCCTGCATTTACATACAAATAGCACGCGGTGACGATAAAAAAATTTACTGTACCTACATAATGCTGATAGGCCGAGGCGACAAAAATACGAGCTACAAAATCCAGCAGTAAAATCTCTGTTTCCTGACGCGTCTGTGGCGTCGTATCTCGCTACCACGCAGTTCACATTTCATTAGAGACATTTTAGAGGAGTACTCGCCCAGACAAGAGAGTTCGCAAAGTTCGCCATTTTCTCGCCTTCGCTCCGTACCTTTTTTTTTATATCCTTCAGAATATTAAAATGGAAGTCGTATTCTCCTTTCTGCCCACCAGTCAAAAACTTTTACATTAAATTAAATTTTCCACAGAGAAAAAACTCGCATAAAACAAGTTTACGAAACTTACTTGGGGTCCGCAGTATTTCTGTATATAGCAGTTTGTTACGTTTTGGTCAACACAAAATCATGTCCTAAATAGCTGTTTTAAGGGTATATGTAGGCCTACGCGAATATGATGTAACATAACTAAGCAAAAACCGTACTTAATGCACTAACTATTTGATATTAAAAGCACAATAGCTGAGTTATGCACAGCTGTTCCTGCAAATAAAAATGTTGTTATTTTTTTTACGTTAAATTATTTTGATTATCTTAAGTCACTCGATGTTGATGTGGGTGGAATATGCGTTTCATTTGCTAATTTGAAAATGTAGACTCCAACAATGTCCATAAAAACCATACAAATCAGTAAACATTTTTCTATAAACAATGACAACATTTTAAAAATGTTTTTTATTGTAAGATTACAACGTTTTATAAAGAAATCTTCTTGGTTACTGACACATTTATGAAGGTAATTACAGAATGTTCACAAAGTTCAAACACTATTCTAAAAAAAATTACATCGTAAAAATGAGAGATAGAGAAGTGCTGTCTTTTGTAAAGTGCTATGGGACTCTGAAAATTTTTTCATGTTGTGTTTCAGGATAAGCGGGAACAAAAATTACAACACTACTACAAAAAAAAACCATTAATGTGTAATCTAGTATGCCGAGTTCCATCGCCGTCATTTTTAAAAGACTTCTCCCGAAATGAATACGATAGGCAAAATTAGGTTTCGGACGAACCAGCAGGTCTACGATAAAAGCAATAAATTATACCACTTTTTGCGTAGGATGAAATACCTTTAAAAGGTAATCTCGATATAAATGCAGAAGTATAAAGTCTTCCTATGCACTTTCTGAATAATTTTACAAACTTCTGTGTCTGTCTTGTTCGATTGAATTGTCATTCCATTCCACTAACAGTGCGATATTTTTTTTCCCGTTACATGTATTATTTCCTGCAGTGTCTTCATGGCACGTTTGTATTCACAACGACCAGTTCTCATCATCACTTTATTTTGTGAGTCCACGCTGAAACCTGTTCCTTTTGGCTGTGTTTGCTACGTGACCTGCAAGCCTAATAAAATAGACAATACCGTAAACATGATAAGGTTGAAATATAATAAAGAATTGCGGTTTGTGAATATTCCCTTAAAACTATGTTACCTGATTTCAAATGTGAACTTTAGATATGTAAAAAACACTTGAGACTGCTGTGAAGTGGTCGAGTTAAGTTAAATAAAATTATTACAAATAATACTTAAAATTATTTTATATTTCTGTAAGTGGCGAATATTGTGCTGATTTTACGAATACTTTGCGGGGTGCGACGAGAGAGATTCGTTTTTGTCTAGAGTGATGTATTAAACATTAGAAAGAAAAATATAAAATTAAAAGACGTAATTTTGTTTTTTCATACTATAAACTGTCCGTATCAAGTGTCAATAAAAACAATGAGAGATTTCTTTTTCATTTAATAAATTATACAACCAATCAAGTGTCATTTTACACCTACGGATTTGAGTGAACTTTTTCTAGAGACTTCCAGTAATTCCACCGCAATCTGGCATACTAGAAAAAGGGTTTCACACCTTGCCTCTGAGATCAAGTGAAATGACTAAATGTGACAACACTGACTTCGTAAAATATACTCAGGATGATAACACTAACAAAGACAGGAAAAAAAAAATTTCTAGTTATATCGCTGTATCAATGAAATGCATAAATACAGCGTTATGTATTCTGATATGTTATATTTCATTTAACTCTACGACGTTTCCCATTTATTTCCGCAATTAATTATGTATTACAGGCAGGCAGATCTAGGTTCTTTGTAAGTTTAACTTTAAATACTGTTATTATATATTATACATTTTTAACATTTAAAAAACCAGTATTTTTGATTATTTTACTTTTTATTCCAACAAACTTGTTTCAAGAACTGTAAAAATTACATAATTTTTTTTAAAATCTCTATGTATAAAACGAAGTGTCCCGACTGACTGACTGACTGACTTGAATGACTCATTTCATCAACGCATAGTTCAAACCGCTGGACACAGAAACATAATAATTTATGGATGGNGACTGACTGACTGACTTGAATGACTCATTTCATCAACGCATAGTTCAAACCGCTGGACACAGAAACATAATAATTTATGGATGGCTTCTTTTTGGGATGTAGGCACTCATTAACGAGTGATTTTTCGTATTTAAACCCTTGAGTGGGTGAAAGGGGGTAAAATGTGTTTTGCTGGTCCGATCAATAGCTCATTAATGCGATAATATATCGCTATGGGCTTTGGTTAGTAGGCCTAAGTACACGGGAAAAATGATTTTCTGGTGACCAAAACAATTTTTTGATGGTCAAAAAATTTTGTTGTCAATACAGACATCACAAAATATTTTGTAGCACTAACAAACGGTTTTTGTCATTCCAGTATTTAGTGGCAATTACAAAATGACGTATGTGGTCAGCAACAATTAAAAACTAAAATAAACCTGGAGCAGGACTCTAACCCTGGACCTCTCACATGCGAGCTCAGTGTGTTACCGTTGCACCAACTTTTTTGTTTTCCATTAAAAGTATACTTTATTGATTTCATTGGCCGATACAATTGCCGTTGGACAGAGAGAGAGAGAGAGAGAGAGAGAGAGAGAGAGAGAGAGNAGAGAGAGAGTGTGTGTGTGTGTGTGTGTGTGTGTAGACCGAATGTGACGACAAATTCACAGTACACATGTGCGCGACATGCGAACTGATAATCTGCCGCGGAGGAACCGGGACGCGAACTCCCGACCCACCGACAACAAGTCGGCCACTCTGCCCCTGAGCTATGAGGGCAGGTCTGCTCGACGTTAATCCACGGTCTGGAGTATGAAGATAACGTAAGTCTAATGTGTGGGACACACGACAAGGCCTGCACACTTCACATCATGGAAAGTTTATTTTTCTGGAATACTTTACGTGTTACATTTACTTATTTAGAAGAACGGAATAATATTAACGATGTTCTTAAGAATATCCCCCATGAATTAGTTCGTAACCTGACGCAAAGAAAAGAACACGGACAAATGTAGCGTGGTGACCAGACAGAAGGTGGCCACTTCGAAATATGCCAGCCAGAGCGCACGCGCAGAATATAACGGATGTAGTTTTGCCGTCGCAGCAAAATTGTATTACTGTAGATGACATTAATACTATTGCTGTCAACTAAATGTTTTGGTGGCAGACAATAAATTCATTGCTAATAATCAAATATGTTAATGAGCACTAAATAGCGTTAATACTTGTCAATCTACGTGTTATTGGGCACCACAATCTGTTTTCTACCAGCAACAAAATTTCGCCTTGGAAAGCGTCAACCAAACAGTTTTTGTAGCAACTAACAAATATTTTCTTTCAGTGTATTATATCATAGATTTGTTTCACTAATACAGCATTATAGTAAAGTCGTTCAGTTGCATCAAATATGACCACCATTATATCATTAAAGATGGCGGAGCTGCCGATCCGTAGATCCGTAGATCCGAAGTCCCCAGCCCTTGTCCCCAAGCCCATCTTCTACGCCCTTAGGTCTCACTCGTCGTTGATTACTTGCTGTATGAAGTTTTCGTGAATGTGATTGCAGAGATTAAGCTATATACCTGCCCTGCAGTACAGACATGACATCTGTAATATAAACGTATAATCATGTTATTATTAACATCAAACGGAATTTAAATTATTTGAACGCTTTTGCATTCTAAATGTGTAAAATAGCATAGTTAAAATTTAGGTCACAAAATATGTAGAATTTCATGAAATTAAACGCTTTTATAAACAGAAATTGCCATAATTATCTTGTAAAAAATTTGTGACACAGAAACGGAAAATTTATTTTTTCGCGTTGATGAGATGTGTCCTTAAGCTTCTTCCTCGGCAGGGTGCGAGGCAGGAAAAAAATGTCTTCCTTGTTGCCTGGAGCAGACAGCGATGAGTCGTGGCAGGAAATTACGATCTGGTCGGGACCCCCAGGGCTGCATCGCCCCGATCGTCGAGCGAGATTACCGCCTCCCGCCACAATGCACACACAACGCCGATACAGACTCGCTCGCCCTCTTTTGTGAGCAAGGCACCAGTCTCCCTTGCCGGGCGCCTCCACTCCGCCCTCAGAGCTCGTGACAGGTATACTCCGGCCGCCCGAGCAGGCAAAAGCAACTCCAGGAAAACGAGTCCTTACAGGAGATACCCCAAGTAACGTGTATTCTACTCCGGTGGCGTTCCAAAACGTAACTCCGAGAGTAGACTAAAGTAACACAGAGTAAAAGCTGAGGAAAGCAAGACTAAAAGTGNGGCGTTCCAAAACGTAACTCCGAGAGTAGACTAAAGTAACACAGAGTAAAAGCTGAGGAAAGCAAGACTAAAAGTGGTTTTGGAACGAGCAGGATGTAAATGTCGCGTTTACAATTACGTACTGATTAAGCAAACAATGTAAATTACAAAAGGTATTCATCACTTTCTTTGAATTCTTTCTATTCCAAAAAAGTTAGAAATATACATAAACAGCTTTACTTGCCTTAAGTTAATAATAAACATTATGTGTAAAAATGCAGCCAATGGGGAACACAAGGTCCGTTCTCAGAGGCTCGCGCAGTCAATCAGAGAATGGTTACGCCCACGTTAAAGGAACCTCCTCGCTATTGCGTCTCTGTATAGTTGTCTTCTCTGCGACACTGGCGAGACTGGCCGGGTCTGTTTTGCACGTCGCGTCGGCGCTCCGCGGAGATAGGCGCTGGTAGGAAGGAGGAAGGCGGGTAGCGAGTTGCCGGCGNGTACACATGTGCGCGACATGCGAACTGATAATCTGCCGCGGAGGAACCGGGACGCGAACTCCCGACCCACCGACAAGTCGGCCACTCTGCCCCTGAGCTATGAGGGCAGGTCTGCTCGACGTTAATCCACGGTCTGGAGCATGAAGATAACGTAAGTCTAATGTGTGGGACACACGACAAGGCCTGCACACTTCACATCATGGAAAGTTTATTTTTCTGGAATAATTTATGTGTTACATTTACTTATCTAGAAGAACGGAATAATATTAACGATGTTCTTAAGAATATCCCCCATGAATTAGTTCGTAACCTGACGCAAAGAAAAGAACACGGACAAATGTGGCGTGGTGACCAGGCAGAAGGTGGCCACTTCGAAATATGCCAGCCAGAGCGCACGCGCAGAATATAACGGATGTAGTTTTGCCGTCGCAGCAAAATTGTATTACTGTAGATGACATTAATACTATTGCTGTCAACTAAATGTTTTGGTGGCAGACAATAAATTAATTGCTAATAATCAAATATGTTAATGAGCACTAAATAGCGTTAATACTTGTCAATCTACGTGTTATTGGGCACCACAATCTGTTTTCTACCAGCAACAAAATTTCGCCTTGGAAAGCGCCAACCAAACAGTTTTTGTAGCAACTAACAAATATTTTCTTTCAGTGTATTATATCATAGATTTGTTTCACTAATACAGCATTATAGTAAAGTCGTTCAGTTGCATCAAATATGACCACCATTATATCATTAAAGATGGCGGAGCTGCCGATCCGTAGATCCGTAGATCCGAAGTCCCCAGACCTTGTCCCTAAGCCCATCTTCTACGCCCTTAGGTCTCACTCGTCGTTGATTACTTGCTGTATGAAGTTTTCGTGAATGTGATTGCAGAGATTAAGCTATACACCTGCCCTGAAGTACAGACATGACATCTGTACTATAAACGTATAATCATGTTATTATTAACATCAAACGGAATTTAAATTATTTGAACGCTTTTGCATTCTAAATGTGNTATAAACGTATAATCATGTTATTATTAACATCAAACGGAATTTAAATTATTTGAACGCTTTTGCATTCTAAATGTGTAAAATAGCATAGTTAAAATTTAGGTCACAAAATATGTAGAATTTCATGAAATTAAACGCTTTTATAAACAGAAATTGCCATAATTATCTTGTAAAAAATTTGTGACACAGAAACGGAAAATTTATTTTTTCGCGTTGATGAGATGTGTCCTTAAGCTTCTTCCTCGGCAGGGTGCGAGGCAGGAAAAAAATGTCTTCCTTGTTGCCTGGAGCAGACAGCGATGAGTCGTGGCAGGAAATTACGATCTGGTCGGGACCCCCAGGGCTGCATCGCCCCGATCGTCGAGCGAGATTACCGCCTCCCGCCACAATGCACACACAACGCCGATACAGACTCGCTCGCCCTCTTTTGTGAGCAAGGCACCAGTCTCCCTTGCCGGGCGCCTCCACTCCGCCCTCAGAGCTCGTGACAGGTATACTCCGGCCGCCCGAGCAGGCAAAAGCAACTCCAGGAAAACGAGTCCTTACAGGAGATACCCCAAGTAACGTGTATTCTACTCCGGTGGCGTTCCAAAACGTAACTCCGAGAGTAGACTAAAGTAACACAGAGTAAAAGCTGAGGAAAGCAAGACTAAAAGTGGTTTTGGAACGAGCAGGATGTAAATGTCGCGTTTACAATTACGTACTGATTAAGCAAACAATGTAAATTACAAAAGGTATTCATCACTTTCTTTGAATTCTTTCTATTCCAAAAAAGTTAGAAATATACATAAACAGCTTTACTTGCCTTAAGTTAATAATAAACATTATGTGTAAAAATGCAGCCAATGGGGAACACAAGGTCCGTTCTCAGAGGCTCGCGCAGTCAATCAGAGAATGGTTACGCCCACGTTAAAGGAACCTCCTCGCTATTGCGTCTCTGTATAGTTGTCTTCTCTGCGACACTGGCGAGACTGGCCGGGTCTGTTTTGCACGTCGCGTCGGCGCTCCGCGGAGATAGGCGC
>NQII01000096.1:324945-371464 GCA_002778355.1 Clitarchus hookeri
CGCAAGAACACGTGGAAGAAACGTGAATACGGAATCGCGAAACCTCTCCCAGTAATTAAGGCGTGTGAGCATCTATTAATTGCAATTATTTTTTTTTCATGTTGTACAGCAATGTTTGAATATGCCTCTTGATAGCAGACCAATAGCCACGAGTTTACTGTACATAGTTTTTCACGTAACATTTTTATTGAGCGCTGTTAGGAAATTTATTTCCGTCACAATCTGTATCGTCAGATTTTTTGTGTGTTGATTTTGTCCTGTTATAATAATTACATATAAGTCTTCGCGATTTAATGTTTGCGTTGTTTCCGTAGCTTCTACAGCTAAACGCGTGTAGGCGCATTAGTTAATTATTTTATTAGAAACACCAAAACATGCTAGAATATTCAGAACTAAATAATTCGGATATCGCAAAAGCATAACCTTCCGAAAGAGCGCCCAGCGAAAGTATCATATAAAACTACATACATGCATTTTTTTTTTTTAAATATCCTTTACACAAGTAACTAGGCCTACTGTGTGGGTTATTGTAGTGAACCATTTCTACTCTTGAAATAAGTAACAGGAGTTCGGTGATAATTCCTGTGATTATGCATAACTATCCGCCTGAGAAATCCAACCAAACTGTGGAACTTTAACGACTAGTTGACGTCCTTACACAAAGAGATCAGGCCCATAATGCCCACTTACTATAGTGGAGACGGAATGATGTCCCACTATAACGTAATCTGTTAAGTAAAGAGCAATAACGAAGAATCCCCCAGCGGTGTACGTAACTCACGCTGGTCACCTCCGTAGTAAATTTAATGGCAATTGAACGTCGCTCGGTAATTAAACGGAAAGTTCCTAGAACTAAATAACCGAAGTTGGCTTGTACAACAAAATTCGAGTAGTTAAACGATTGCGGTCATTTTGTCTGCTCGCCTGTATCCGAGAAATGCATGTACTGTGATTTAGTTACACTTCCACGTAACCTGTAATGTTCTCGTATATTGTAAATATGTACGAATGAGAAATTAAAATAGGAAAAAAAGACCAAAAATTACATAATTTTTATGATTACGACTTCCCCTACCTACTCTCTTCCTAACTTAATGTCCTTCAAAAAATTACCCTTTTTATGTTTTTAAACGGCTTTCGGAGTAATTATATGTGCACAAATGTGTTGATGCTGCCAGGAGTTTACTTTCTTGTGTACGGAGGGATAGCAGCGATTAGTTAAAAAGAGGCGTTATAGCCTATTCAAGTGAAATGTTAGCGCCAACGAATATTTGGGTATTCAGTAGGGAAATAAACCTTCCTTCGTGCCAACTTCTGCTAACATTACCAAATGAATGTGAATTCCCAAAGATAATATTTTCAGCGACGCAAATTCATGACAGCTACATTTAAGGCCTTTGTAATTATAGTGCTACAATCAATAAATATCGAGGACTCTCCTTTTTTCCGGCGTAATATTTTCTTCCTCCTTTAAGATATAAATATGTGAAATTTGTTTGTGAGATTCGCCTTACTCTTTAAAAAAATTAATTGTTGCTGTAAACACACGCCAGCATTGTAAAACCAATACTGGTTTTTTTTTCGAGTAANAGTTTTTTTCCCGAGTAAACTGTTTCCAAATTCGTTTGAATATATTTGTCCCAACTGCACTTTGTTGCTACTAGACTGGAGCTTTTGTTTGTAATGTGTGTTTTTGCTGTGTATTTTAATAGTAGCTTCCAAAAAATTGAGTCTTTTGGACACAAACACAAACTTGATTTCAACTATTTTCCAGTACATTTTGGCAATAAATAATTACTTACAATAGGTTTTTTTGTAAACAAATTCATGAAATATTTCAAAGGCTTGGTTATACTATAAGAAGAAGTTTGGTCTGGATTTTGCACAGCAAAAATCTACACCTCATAGATGCTTAAATACAGACGACAGAAAAAATTGACATCCGAGTACGATAATTAAAAATTAACCCACTGGGATCACTATCAGCTTAAGGATTATTGCTGAAAATTAATATCGTCGATCTAATGGTGATTTGTGCTGTTTTACAGCAAATATCATTACCTACGATACCGGAGGGAAAGTGTTTTTTTTTCACCTCAGCAGTAGTTATGACAAAGTTTGTCTGCCAACAACACGTGCATTGAAAACCAGTAGTTCGATTACCCGCAAGCAAGACGAGATTTAATTTCAGGGGAAAGACTTACAAAGGAAAATTGTAAAATGGTAAGCCGATGTATTATACTGTAATTAATACATTTTTCTCCCGTTTCTGAGATTAACATAGTTGAATTTTTTGCAAATGGAGAATACATTAAACAATTAGTAATTTCATGAAGTCCGCGGANTCTGAGATTAACATAGTTGAATTTTTTGCAAATGGAGAATACATTAAACAATTAGTAATTTCATGAAGTCCGCGGTCGTAACACCGTGGAACTGTCATTATGAATCAGTAAGTGGCTAGTAGACCTGAGAGATCTTGTGACATTTCTTCAAAAGGGACGGAGAAGACTATAGTTTGGTCAGAACTGGCGTTTCCGTTCAAAAGTTGTCAGGGTTTGCCAAAGGGGATACGCGCGCACTACCAGCGATTTCACCACATTCTTCCCTCTTCCCTCTCCCCGGACCCCTTTCCAAAAAAAATATGGTGAGCTTAATCCCGCGGAAACTGAGATACAGCAGAAGTCAGTCAGGGAGCATTTTAAATTCATAAACCAAGCAGTGCTATGCTATAATGTGGAATTATGTGAAGCTACACAGTTGTTTCCCTAACTATGTTAAACATAAATAGCTTCGTTTGCAACCTTGAGAAATTTCCATCACTTTTCTCAGCCGGCATGATAGTAGAATGATGACACAGGGAATTACTAAATGAAATGGGAAGTCGCGTTGTATAAAACCGCACTTTCTCGAGAGTTACACACGCGTAGCAGCATTCAAAAGTTGATGTAAAAACTCTCTGCAGTTTGTTTTGTACCTGTCACAAACGTAACTTATTAAAATAGAATAATACATTTCAGCGGCAAATTCTTTACTTCGTGAGTAACTCAAATATAGTGTTACGCGCGGACTCACGCACCTTGCGTGGGCGCCTTGTTATCTGGATACGCGTGGTCCCGGCGCTGTGGGGTTGACCTATCTCGACCCTCCCCTCCAGTCTTGAAGTTCTGCTCACTGCCCTGTCGCCGGGCGGCCGGGAGAATGATTGACAGCCAACGTGACTGGCGTCACAGCCCCTCCTCCCCACTTCTGGAGGAGTCGAAGACTTGAAAGGAGGGTCCGCGGTGGCTGAGCGGCTAGCCTGCTCACCTTCTACCAAGGCGAACCGAATTCAATCCCCGGTCGTGTCACTCCCGGATTTTTACATGTGGGAATCGTGCCGGACGATGCAACTGGTTGGCGGGTTTTCTCAGAGATCTCGCGTTTCCCCCACCCTTTCATTCCGGCGCTGCTCCATACTGACCTCACTCACCCACGTCGGCTTTCAAGACCTCGCTGTTAAAGCGCCAACGAAATTTCTTCACTCACTCACTTGAAAACTTGAAAGGACGAGCAAGAATNTCTGAGATTAACATAGTTGAATTTTTTGCAAATGGAGAATACATTAAACAATTAGTAATTTCATGAAGTCCGCGGACGTAACACCGTGAAACTGTCATTATGAATCAGTAAGTGGCTAGTAGACCTGAGAGATCTTGTGACATTTCTTCAAAAGGGACGGAGAAGACTATAGTTTGGTCAGAACTGGCGTTTCCGTTCAAAAGTTGTCAGGGTTTTCAAAAGGGGATGCACGCGCACTACCAGTGATTTCACCACATTCTTCCCTCTTCCCTCTCCCCGAACCCCTTTCCAAAAAAAATATGGTGAGCTTAATCCCGCGGAAACTGAGATACAGCAGAAGTAAGTCAGGGAGCATTTTAAATTCATAAACCAAGCAGTGCTATGCTATAATGTGGAATTATGTGAGGCTACACAGTTGTTTCCCTGACTATGTTAAACATAAATAGCTTCGTTTGCAACCTTGAGAAATTTCCATCACTTTTCTAAGCCGGCATGATAGTAGAATGATGACACAGGGAATTACTAAATGAAATGGGAAGTCGCGTTGTATAAAACCGCACTTTCTCGAGAGTTACACACGCGTAGCAGCATTCAAAAGTTGATGTAAAAACTCTCTGCAGTTTGTTTTGTACCTGTCACAAACGTAACTTTTTAAAATAGAATAATACATTTTAGCGGCAAATTCTTTACTTCGTGAGTAACTCAAATATAGTGTTACGCGCGGACTCACGCACCTTGCGTGGGCGCCTTGTTATCTGGATACGCGCGGTCCCGGCGCTGTGGGGAGTGACCTATCTCGACCCTCCCCTCCAATCTTGAAATTCTGCTCACTGCTCCGTCGCCAGGCGGCCGGGAGAATGATTGACAGCCAACGTGACTGGCGTCACAGCCCCTCCTCCCCACTTCTGGAGGAGTCGAAGACTTGAAAGGAGGGTCCGCGGTGGCTCAGCGGCTAGCCTGCTCACCTTCTACCAAGGCGAACCGAGTTCAATCCCCGGTCGGGTCACTCCCGGATTTTTACATGTGGGAATCGTGCCGGACGATGCAACTGGTTGGCGGGTTTTCTCAGAGATCTCGCGTTTCCCCCACCCTTTCATTCCGGTGCTGCTCCATACTGACCTCACTCACCCACGTCGGCTCTCAAGACCTCGCTGTTAAAGCGCCAACGAAATTTCTTCACTCACTCACTTGAAAACTTGAAAGGACGAGCAAGAATNTATTGCTTCGAAAAGAAAACAACGTGAATGGGGGCGTGTGATTTCCCTCTTTTGTCATGGTTTACACTCTTACTCCAGATACTAAAAAATTCCATCACAACTACATTTTAAATTTTTCGTATGTCTTACTTCTGCTCGATACTGTGTGTAAACAGAAATCGTAATACGCACTTATTTCTATGCCGACAATATGCTGATTTTGTATATTAGTTTTAAGTCTCATGTATAATTTTAAGGGTAATTTTACGTAACGTAGTGTGAATTTGTTGACGATGAATAAACTAATATCTCTTTTTTAATTTTTGCCTGCAGTACAAGATTTTGTTTTCATGTGGTGTAATGCATCATTATGTAAACCGTGTTCGGGTTTCCACGCGCCATGAGTGCGGTTATGCTTGGCACATTGCAGAAGCAGGAAAACATTATCTTTTCATAAGGAAAAACAGGTGATATTGATTTTTAGTTCTTTGACTCGAACATGTAAGCATGTGAAGTCACACACTCCAATATACCAAACAAGCTCCTTCAGAAGCAATTACTATTATTTTAATTGTTGCTTATTCCCTTCATTGTTGTAACGCTATAGTTGAATAAAAAATCTCAAGTAAAAGTTTTTTATTTTGAAACATTTTCAAGTATCCACACGATGTCTGGAATTGCATCAAGGGACGAACTTGTTTTAAGACTTCATTCGATCTCAGTATCCTAACATCATAAGGAAACATTACAAATCAAAAACCTAAAAAGAAATCTCAGTTCTAAATGGAAAGTTTTATTGGCTAGAAGTGCGCTGAAAATTATATCGAATTGCGGAAGCTAATGATCACGGACACCGCCACTTAATTTCTCCTCCATAATTAGTATAACTAGCCTGTCTCCCACGATGACTTCGTGAAAGTTGATATTTTTATTTGGAGCGACGCGACGTAGTATTGCGGTGTCAAGAATGAAGAGGACAAACAAGCAAACGCTATGACAGTTGACAGTGTGTATTCTAAGTAGACAGTTTATAATAAATCTGGACCACTTCTATTTTTCAAATGTATAATTTTTTATTAAAAATTAAATAATTATTCAATAAAATTACATTAGTTTTTATTAAAATCAATTAATTTTTAATTTTTTGTATCAAAATCACTTATTTTGTAACAAAAACTAACAAAAATTTATTAAAATTCATGCTAATATTCAAATAAGTGTTGATTTTAATAAAAAAATACTAGAACATACTATTTGTAATGTGATATTATTACTTAAAGAAATCTTACTTTCGATAGATTAACAGAAAAAATTACTGAAGATGTATAAATTTTTATATTAAAAATGAATGAATAAATTTCTGAAAACATTGTTTTTATTGTTCTTGGATTCTTAACAACATTTGTTATTTTAAATATTATATCTATATGTTTGCAACTACAAAAATATAAAATAATTTATAAACTTGAACTTGCATAATTTTTTAAACTATTAAATGGAAAAAGGTAATTTATCAATAAATTGTATTGGTAGTTTTATGTGTNAAACTCTGTTTATTGGGAATTATTTAAGTAATTTGAATGCATTAATTTATTTGCGCTGATTGTGAATTTTTTTGATTAGATAAATTAATTACAAATAGCTAGTGATAGCAATTTATTGTGAGATAATTAAATCGAAAGAATTTTCTTTGTAGTGGTTGTAAATAAATTGCGAAATGATTATTAAGACTTTTATTATTTAAGACCTCCATCCCTTACAGAATATGGCTAAGCCCACTGACCTGAGATATTGTAACAAAAGTTATATACACATGCTTGGCCTAATTGTTGTATAAAAATATGGCACAATGTTGCAACGGTTTTTGTTATTTGTACTTCCACGGACTCATGGTAAAATAAAATGTTGTAACAAAAGTTTAATGTCCCCCAACCGTGTCCCAGTTTCATACGAAAAAGCCTCCAAATAATATGTTTTGCGAAATAAGAGAACTGAACATCAATTCTAAATGTCTGCGCAGATCTTATTTAATATTTTAATACCAAGCCAACTGATGTTTATTTATTTATTTTTTTTTTTTTCATTTTGCGCTACCAGGAGAAGTTAATGGTAATGAAACAGAGGAGCATTCTTTGAAAAGAGAATTATTACGGGAATATTTAGGTACCCGCAGGACGAGGTAAATGTAGACTTCTCGAATCTGTCACACTGCAGTGTAATTCATGAGCTCTTATTTCAAAGACGAGCCTGTGTTTTGTGATATGACCACAGCCGTTATATTTCAGTAGAGTGTTATTTNATGAGCTCTTATTTCAAAGACGAGCCTGTGTTTTGTGATATGACCACAGCCGTTATATTTCAGTAGAGTGTTATTTGATTTGTACAGTAATCGTGCATGTAGCGCAAACTGTCTTCCGTGACCTCTGCAAAATGCAGTAGGCTATATTTACGTGAGAAATTAACTGAAGTGCTATACCGACAGTTACAGCGACAGTGAAAGATCCTCTCGGATGAGAAGGTTGTTTTCACTGTATTTTGAAGATGTGTAAAATCCAAAATGGAAGTGGAATGACTTGGCAGGTAGGAGGAGTAAATTTAGTTAACTTTATAAATTTTTAAACTCTCTTTATTAAAGGCCCCCTTTTTTTCCATCAAGTTATTCAAAGGCTGGCTTACACTCTAACAAACCTAACCTTTCAGATATAAACACGGCAAATATGTCCATATCTTAGCCACGATTTGAATATGGAACATCGTGAGCTCACGGATAATTATACACTTAAAAAATACGTTTTTTTTTTTTTTGGCTTCTTACTTCTGCGCATTTTTATTCCTTCGCCAATAAATGCCGCGGAACAGCTAGTGCCTCAAATAAAGCTGCGAATTTTTTCTAAAAAAAATACGTGACGTGTAAAAATAAAAAGAAACCAACTTTAATGATAACCAGCGTACACAAAATTTTAAACTAGACTTTAAAGCAGAGAAATACTTCTTCGTTAACAACAATACTTTGTGTTTCATTCCGCGTTATGTTAAAATACATCGTGTGTTTTTTGGAATGCGATTTTCGGACAAATTCAATCAAACGTAAACCAAAACTATGAGCGAAAACGGTTTTCAGCACGTAACGATAAGAAGCTGACCGTTGTTTTGTGATGGGAATTTTATGGCATGAATATACCTCTTCCATAATTAAAATTTCCCCGAGGCTTGGCGTCAACAACTGCCTTGACGTCGATATTGTTAGAGGCAGGCGTCTTTTAAGGGCGCCCACATCTTGCCCCTCCCTGCCGCTCCTCCACCCTCCTAACGCCTTCAAGACGCCCGGCTACTGTCGCCGGGAAATGAGGTGGAAGACCATTAAACACAACAGGGCGGAAAGTTGTGGCAAACACGAGCACGGCGACCATCCACTTGACCTATACATCCTACGAGCCGTCCTTTCCTGTCTCCTTGAGCGGCGCCTTCCTTCGACTTTCGTTGTCAACACGTTGTCATTGTATGCCCCTTTCGGAAATGTTATTGCTTCGAAAAGAAAACAACGTGAATGGGGGCGTGTGATTTCCCTCTTTTGTCATGGTTTACACTCTTACTCTAGAGACTAAAAAATTCCATCACAACTACATTTTAAATTTCCCGTATGTCTTACTTCTGCTCGAGACTGTGTGTAAACAGAAATCGTAATACGCAGTTATTTCTATGCCGACAATATGCTGATTTTTCATATTAGTTTTAAGTCTCATGCATAATTTTAAGGGTAGTTTTACGTAACGTAGTGTGAATTTGTTGTCGATGAATAAACTAATATCTCTTTTTAAATTTTGCCTGCAGTACAAGATTTTGTTTTCATGTGGTGTAATGCATCATTATGTAAACCGTGTTCGGGTTTCCACGCGCTATGAGTGCGGTTATGGGTGGCGCATTGCAGAAGCGGGAAAACATTATCTTTTCATAAGGAAAAATAGGTGATATTGCTTTTTAGTTCTTTGACTCGAACATGTAAGCATGTGAAGTCACACACTCCAATATACCAAACAAGCTCCTTCAGAAGCAATTACTATTATTTTAATTGTTGCTTATTCCCTTCATTGTTGTAACGCTATAGGTGAATAAAAAATCTCAAGTAAAAGTTTTTTATTTTGAAACATTTTTAAGTATCCACACGATGTCTGGAATTGCATCAAGGGACGAACTTATTTTAAGACTTCATTTGATCTCAGTATCCTAACATCATAAGGGAACATTACAAATCAAAAACCTAAAAAGAAATCTCAGTTCTAAATGGAACGTTTTATTGGCTAGAAGTGCGCTGAAAATTATATCAAATTGCGGAAGCTAATGATCACGGACACCGCCAAATAATTTCTCCTCCATAATTAGTATAACAAGCCTGTCTCCCACGATGACTTCGTGAAAGTTGATATTTTTATTTGGAGCGACGCGACGTAGTATTACGGTGTCAAGAATGAAGAGGACAAACAAACAAACGCTATGACAGTTGACAGTGTGTATTCTAAGTAGACAGTTTATAATAAATCTGGACCACTTTTTTTTTTCAAATATATAATTTTTTATTAAAAATTAATTAATAATTCAATAAAATTACAATAGTTTTTATTAAAATCAATTAATTTTTAATTATTTATCAAAATCACTTACTTTGTAACAAAAACTAACAAAAATTTATTAAAATTCAAATATGAAATAAAATATATTTCTTAATATTGTACTAAAAAGATGCAAGATGACAATGGACGAGTATTGTGCATTTTTTGTAAAAAAAAAAAAGTTTTTAATATTTTAATAACATCCTTTTTTTTTTCAAATATTAAATTTTTAATATTGTTAGTAAAAATTAAATTTATATAAGGGTAACAATTCTTTACCCTTTCATTTTTTCATTTCATTAATTTTTCATAAATATTATTATTAATATTTTTAAAAATAGTTTTAATGCATTTTTTTATTAATTTTTAAGGGAATTAAATAACCCCCTTTAATATTTTTATAAACATTTTCATTAATATTTTCATGAATCACTTCTTAAATATTTACTTAAATAATATTGAATGTAAGTAACTGACTGACAATCAATTCACTATAAACAGATTTATATAAATTTATATTTGTGCCAATTTTTTTGCCAATTTGTCCCAGTTAACTATTTTATATAATGCATTAAAATTTTTAATAAGTAATTATATATTTTCTTTCTCAATTGTTTCTTGTATTCATTTTTTTACAAATTTTACATTAATTTGAAAGATTAACTTTTGCTTTTTTCATATTCACGAAATAATTTTTAATCTTTGATTTATTTACATATTGTACATTTATCTTTCCAGCTTCTATGATAGAATCTAATAAATATTTTCTATGTTATTTCTTAATTTCATTAAATGTTCACCTTTGTTAATTACAACCATTTTTACACCACGATTTATATTTATGTAACTTTTTACCAAATTAGTTTTTTTTTCTCTTTGCATTTTGTACGTTTTTCCTGTATTTTTATCAATTTTAATATTGTTTTCTATTGTGGTCATAATTTATTATATGTAATTTTGATAAGAAAATTTTTTTACAGATTACATTTTAATTTAAAAAATTAGCCAGATCTTTTTTTTGAGTACAATTTCACTAATTTTTGAGCAAAATGGGAAAAAAATTTGTACCACTTATTCTGATTTCACAAACATTAATATTAATTTTTGTTAGATTTTGTTAATTTTTATCAAAAAGTGAAGAAAATTGGCATGAATTTTTGTTAAAAATGAGTGATATTGATGAAAAATTTAGTAATTTTGAAGAAAAAAATACGATTATTGATGAAAAATTGTGTGATTTTTCTTTGTTCATTAAAACAATTTTACACCATAGTTTATATTTATCTAACGTTTTACCAAATTCGTCTACATCTTTTGTCATTTTGCATTTTGTACATGTTTTTTATATTTTTATCAATTATAATATTGTTTTATAAAGTGGTCATAATTTATTATATATGATTTTGATAAGAAAACATTTTATAGATTATATTTTAAAATTAAAAATGTGTTAGACTAGTTTTGAGAATAATTTGAGAGCAAAATAGGAAACAATTTTGTGCACCTTTTTCTGATTTTACGAAAATATCAATTAATTCTTATTAAATTTTGTTAATTTTTATTATAAAAAAGAGTGGAAAGTAAATTGGCATGAATTTTGGTTAATTTGTGTTAAAAAGTAAGGGATTTTGATGGAAAATTAATTTTTTGTTGAACAATCTAGTAATTTTTATGAAAAAATGTGATTATTGATGAAAAGAAACATGTCGTTATGATGAAAAATATAATCATTCTTAATATAAAATTGTATAATTATTATTTTTTAAAAAGTGGCGCAGGCCTTTTATAAACTATCTACTATTCTACATTGCACGTAATATTGCATTTTTGATTACAGTCCGCAACCGACTTGTGAAAAAGACTTCTGTGTTTTAGACAGCTCGTCGCTGGAAGTGGGCGAAACCAATTTAGCGCTGCCTCACAGCAGTATGTTAGGACTTAGCGTAGCTAATCGAATGTAACTTACCCTAAAACCAAACTAAGATTTTCAGTGAAATCCAGTTGTAGAGCATCAACCTACGGTTTTGCGGATGAATCACAGAAGTTCAGCAATGCGCTCTAGTCTAGTACTGGCTACCTCACAGCTACAAACTTTCTTGTTGTAGCAGCCTTGTTCACAAGTATACTGCTAATTTAAATTCGATGGGTGACATTATCTGCACGTACTAACAACTACAAAACTGCACGTTGTTTTTTATTTTGTGGCAGAGTGATCACGGATGATGAGATCGCCGCCAGACGAGCAGGCGGCCCTGCCCAAGGGACAGTCCTGTGAAACTAGTTAGGGTTGGAGAAGACACCAATTGTGGTGGGAAAGGGAGCACCTCGGTCGTTAGCGTCCGCTGTATCTTTCTCATGCGAATAAATGGTAATTGAATTCATCGGGAATCGCGAACCTAGATCCCCTTGCAGGGAAACCGGCGTGCGCATCGCATGGCGAAGCTAACGTCACTCTCAATTATAACCTCATCTGTTTTCCTCATAATGCATTTATGCCGTAAGCCGAAACCATAGTTTCGGAAACCCGATTTTTGACAGCGAGATTTTGCTGAAATGCTTATACCAGAATAAGAAATTCAGTTCTTGGAAACATGCGTTTTGTTTGTTTTATTTGCCGGAAATACTTGCATGCATCTATAAATAAATATTATGCTTATAGAAATTTTCACATTAAAGTGAATAGAATTTACAGCAAAAAAAATATACCAACGCGATATTTAAACCAATATACATGCCTTCATAAGCATCTTCACAATTGGTATTTCGTATTTTTTTTTTTTTTTTTCAAATGTCAAATAGCGATTGTAATATTTGTAATATGTGACTAAAATTAACCATCTGAATGAAATAGTTAACATTAATTTTAATCAAATTTGCCTTAATTTGTGTACTACAACTGACCAAAGCAGTACGTTCCGAGTAAATTCAAAGTGAAAAAAACAAACAGTTTAATCGTTTATACGGTGCAAAAAGACCCAATATCAACGCATACCGTAGGTTTTAGAAGAGCAACGAAACTCCACTTTCGCGTCTTTTATAATCTTCCCGTAACTAAGTTACCGAAATTCAACTTTCGGGCGATGGTAAAAACGTACAGTCGGACAAACATGCATCGGCTGTAGTTTCAGTCGAGAGCAATCTCGACCCGTCGTTGTTCAGGGAATCGTGAGTCAGTGTGCGCGGCGAGATTGTTTGTTTGTAAGAAAAGAAAGAAAAATAAATGTTGGTGTATCGAGAAGTAGATCTGTTGGCTGAAGGAGGGCGGCTACGGCGACGGGGGCGAGTGTATCTTCCGGGTGCCGGGTCCATTGTGCGACGGCAATCGGAGCTGCGATCTGCCGGGCAATGGGCGTAGCAGGTCCGGCTCCGCACGACCCCCGGCAACCAGCACAAGCAGCATACAAGTTGCAACTCATCAGTATATAAGCATCCTTCCCACCCACACAGAGTAGATAAGTACATATAAGCGAAATGGCGTGGCGGTTCCTTTGTTGTGGGCGTACCCATTCTCTGATTGGCTGCGCGAGGTTCTGGGGACGGACCTTGCGTCTGATAAGCTACTGCATACTGCGGAAGGTTCCCTATTGGCTGGGCTGCAAGCTGATTGGCAAATGGCGTTCCAAAATGTTGTTGGCCAGTGACGACATTTTGTTGGCGTGTGCGGCTAAACTTCGTGGTATGAGAGGCCGTTTCACCTCTGTATCCTTAAGTACTCTGTGCCGCTGGTGGGTGTTCATGTGAGCAAGATGAATTCATATGCCTGCGGTTACTCCAAGACGATACGCGGTCAGCTGTTTCAACGGCCCGTGCTGGGTCGGCCTCTTTGATCTCCGGTACATTGGCGAGGAGGATCGCCTCAAGAAAGGTCGTCCCGAACACACTTGGCGAACACAGAGAAATAGTTTTCCACAACCCGCTGTTTAATAAACTCCCAAACTGTGACGTCAGATAAAGCGTCGTGCTCGCCGAACATGCAGTGGAAGGACGCTTAACGAAGGAACCTTATCTTATTTATTGATTTGCTGGAAGAAGGTTCTACGTTACTACCAACGTTACGACAAAGAATTAACTAAAAGTGTTCACGATGGTTTGTAGGTAGACAATGCACATGAAGTCGCTAGCATGCATTTTATTTCAAGACTAGCCCAAGTTTTTTGGTCAGTGTTGCTCATGGCGTCGTTAATCAGCAGTTATTTCATACCACAAAATGCATTCAGAACAATGTAAATCATATAACCATGGAAGTAAAATACTACTTTATAAACAACTTAGTGCGAATATCCAGGAAAATGTACGTTCAAGAACTGACATATTGTTATGGATTTAACTTCTATGTTAATTCTTACCTGAAAGGAGCTATTGGCGTAAATAAATAATGAGTCATGATTAGGTAGATCACAATAGTATAAGATGGGGTTTATTGAATATAATGAGTATACAATAACTATTTACGTGACTATTGATCGGGGAGCTGAAATGGAATACCAAGATGCTAACTAAATATGTTAAGTAGTATTACCTCACGCCATTACTATTACAGTATAATTGGAAAGTCCCCACCTTCTTCAAGATGCCGGAGGCTGATTCTAGGAAGCGGTTAATGACGGCTGGACAAAACCATCTCCACGTCTTCTTGGCCCGCTGCCCCGATGACAAAAGGTCCGCTCCCGGTGTTACACTGGCCTATATCGGGCGCATTGTTTAATATTTTCGGTCCCGTTTGCTGGCCAGTAGAGGTAGTTTTTGCAACTGCCTTTCGTAAGGCATNGGCGCATTGTTTAATATTTTCGGTCCCGTTTGCTGGCCAGTAGAGGTAGTTTTTGCAACTGCCTTTCGTAAGGCACTACTGCAATCACGCTCGTGCTCTGGTTCAATCTCTGAAGGTGTGATCAGGCAAGCGGTTCAGCTAAGGCCTGGTCACTTCATAACATTTCCACCAATTTNAGGTAGTTTTTGCAACTGCCTTTCGTAAGGCATTACTGCAATCACGCTCGTGCTCTGGTTCAATCTCTGAAGGTGTGATCAGGCAAGCGGTTCAGCTAAGGCCTGGTCACTTCATAACATTTCCACCAATTTTCACTAGCGAGATGCCCTCATCTCGCCCTAGAATCCGTGGGGGTAGTGGAAGATAATTTTGAATTTGCGTGGTTCATCGTTTGGCAGTAGTAATATGGATCGGGGCGAAGTCCTCTTCGCTATGGTAGGGAATTTTTTGAAAGGAATTATAGTAGACAGATAAGTTTGGTATAAGGAACTGCCAATTGCCTTCGTGCAGTCCTCGGGCAAAGTGGGCCTTAAAATGCTGTGCTGTGGATTTACCGAGGCCGTGCGGGCCTTGAACTTGCATTTCCGCTGGGGTGGGCAAAGTGTCTTCCACGTTAAGAATTTTACGTGTCATAATTTTTGTAAATGTTCAATGCAAATGTTCAATCCTAAGGTGCTGCTAACTTGTAAAATATTCTGAAATTACAGAGCTTGGAAGTGACATCGTCTTTGTATTATTTGTGCTTCGACACAAGCTCAGTAAAAGTATTTAAGTGGCATATATAATGGACAGGAGTTATTGCAGGCAAATAAACACTAGTTTTGTTAGGATAAAGTTAAACTGAAGACACTGAAAATGTAAGGCCGTATAAAAATTGAACATTAGATAAAAAAAATAACTTTTGACAGTCACCGAGATAGAGTGCTCGCAGGTGTTCTCCAAATAATTCCCGGATATCGGTAGTAGCAAGTAATTTTTACTGTGCGCTGACCTCTTAAAAAATAGTTGTGGTCTGCAGATATTAAACATTTTAGATAATGAGATAACTGTGCAAATTGCTTAGTTTAAGGAACTGCTATTCTTCGGTCCATCCCGGTAACACCGAATAATTGTTCGCGTATTTATCAACGCCCAATTCCCTTCCAAAAAAGAAGGATTATTAAGGATCCCAACTCTTTCCNAATAATTGTTCGCGTATTTATCAACGCCCAATTCCCTTCCAAAAAAGAAGGATTATTAAGGATCCCAACTCTTTCCACTAAACTAAATTCTGGCGAAATGTAAAAATAACTTTCAATGGAAAAGACTGAATAAAATAAAAACTACTAGGAGAACATGTTCTGAACTGAAAGCCCACATCCGCGCCTTGCAATTCCTGCACAAAGAGAAAAACTACACGAAATAAGAAAAAAACTTATTCGAGAAAACTAAACAGAACAAAAATAAATCGAAGATAAACATTTCCATAAAACAACCCACAACCTCTCCTTCTTCACTCGCCGATAAAAAGGTTTCTTTGCGCTTGTAGTGAGAAGGCCGGACTTTTGACGACTGCACGCAGAAAAAGGTATATGTTCTTGCAACAAAAATTACTATACAGGCATTTCTTTAAACGTTTATGTTGTAGTAAAATTAATAATGTTGTGACAAAGTTAATTATGTTAACCATTTACTTAATCTTATATTACTACAATGTAACTATTCAGTTGAAGTGTTATTGTTAACAAATCCCCTAAGTGATGTTGCTGCAACCAAAAGTTGTATTACGCTAAAAATAACAGAAAGAACAAATTATTTTGTGTTATTGCGACATTAAAGAAATAAAGAAGTGTTCAACCAACACAAGTGTACACTGACTTGGCGTTGTAAAATGGCGGATAATAGTGAACAGCTATAACCTCGTAAAATGAAACCACTGTATTTGAATTGTCAAGCATAGTATGAGAATTAATTGTAGCTTAGACCAGCTTTCAAGCATTGTAAAGCAGTTTACGTGTGCCAATTATGCATATATGTATTTATAAAGCGAAAGAGAACTGCAGTTTGTCGTTACGTTGTATTGAATACCCACAATATAAATGAAACACAGTCAGACATAAGATAAAGCCGTTGGTANCAGTTTGTCGTTACGTTGTATTGAATACCCACAATATAAATGAAACACAGTCAGACATAAGATAAAGCCGTTGGTAGGGCGTCAGGTTCCCTAAAGAGGAGAACGTCAAGCACTCAAGGCGGGATTCGATTCCGCTTCCAGCCGTCATTGTTTTTTTTTTTCATTTGTAATATTTCTTTTTGTGACTAAATAGTTGTCCATAATTTATTTTACGAAGCAATTTCANAGTTTGTCGTTACGTTGTATTGAATACCCACAATATAAATGAAACACAGTCAGACATAAGATAAAGCCGTTGGTATGGGCGTCAGGTTCCCTAAAGAGGAGAACGTCAAGCACTCAAGGCGGGATTCGATTCCGCTTCCAGCCGTCATAGNTTGGTATGGGCGTCAGGTTCCCTAAAGAGGAGAACGTCAAGCACTCAAGGCGGGATTCGATTCCGCTTCCAGCCGTCATAGTTTTTTTTTTTCATTTGTAATATTTCTTTTTGTGACTAAATAGTTGTCCATAATTTATTTTACGTAGCAATTTCATTTTAAGCAAATAAAATACAGGAAAATGTTTAACACAAATGTTAACTCCAATTAAAAACAAAATTTTTTTGCAGCAACAAAAACACCACCTTCAAGTTGACAGAACAGTAAGGAGGTGATGTTACAAAATTACTTAACGTTACATTGACATTAAGAGCTTAGAAATATATATTACATTAACGACAACTTTAATCACTGACGGTTCACATATTACTAAACATTTCTGTTGTACTAACATTAATACTGTTGTCGCAACATTAGTTTGTTTCTGTGTGGAGTCCGAGGCCCAGGTACTAGGCCTATTCAAAAATTCTGAGCACACACTCAGTAACTAAGTGGTTCGTTGGAGACCACTATAATCAGCAATACTTTCGTCATTAACCTTTCTGTCTATAATTATTTAATGTAAAACACAAACTTTAACGTTTTACACCTACACCAGGATTCGCCGCATATGAGTGTATAAGCTACATCCAAGATATACATACATTGCTTCGTCTCCCATCAGTAGACACGGGAAAATTTTGCGCGTTCAATTACATGTAGACTACACTCCACAATCCAAAACATACTTGGGCGTTTGTTCATTGGCTGCTACTCTAGTGAGCGGTCAAGAACAGTCAGAACGGGATTTGGTGATTTTTTTTCTGTAAGGTTTGTTATTGACTCGAGAGTTCTGATGGCGTGTCTTCTTTGTAAACTGTGATCCAATAGAAAATGTAACTTCAATTCTTACTTGTTTGGTACCTAGCTAGGGCTATAATTTACTAGTGAAAGGCTACTACGGCTTTTGGCGTTGAAAATTAGTTTATACTTCAAGCACTGTCCCAGCCTGCCAGTACGTGCGCCCCACGTGCGCAAATGTCCACAGTCTCGTGAATTAGCCTACACTACTATTCCGTGAATTATTTTACGCTGTTATGGCTCTTTGCATTGAAAAATAATTTAGAGTTACGGCCCTGTCCCGGGCTGTCAGCATGTTAGCATTACGTCTTCAGCAAAACTCAATACAATTAATATCAGGTACATTGTAACAGTCACATTTACATATATTTTAAATACATCTACTATTTTCTAGCCCAAGAAACACAAAACATGTTCTTAAATGAAGCTATCACTTTCTGGAATTTATCAACTATTTAAGCACTCTGTTATCTATAACTGACTTTACAATTCTGATGTCCATCAGCCTACCATTTAGGACAAAATCCACAATAGATCACATAGCACAAAATTCGCTTGGACAGCAAATTATCACAACACATGGCAACAATTTCCAAAGATGCCCACAAGGCTGAAATTCTCGCCAGATTACCAACGATATAGTTTTTTTTCCTTTAAAAATCCACATTTTTCATAGCCTCTGCACGGCCCAAAATTCGCAAGGTTTTACTATTTTTGCTACTTAAAAAAAGTTACATTATTGCATTCATTTATTACAAGAAAGGAACATATTTTAAAGAGCCATTCAACATTTTTTAAGTTTAAATTTCGAGACAAACTGGCCGCTTACGATTTGAGGGGTCTCGTAGATGCCATCGTACACTTGCACATTAAACCCACCATGAAGCCCGGGAGTCGTTTTACACTCTGCTCGGCTAAATCCCGGGATTAAATACCTATTTCCATCCCATCTCCTCCCCCATCGCTTATACTGGGGATTTGGCAACCACGAAGGGTTAGAAGATACGTTACTTTTACTTTTTCAGTCCAATCATACACTTTCTTTTAGATTTTTCTCAAGCATAAAATAAATCACAGTTCATGTTTCATGCTAAGACGTCTAAAATTCAATGTCGCAACTCCGCCGAATGAGAGAGCAGGGAGTAGATCAGGTGGGATATGACGTCACTTGCCGGCAAAATGACGTCCATCTTGCCTTTTTCAACGCCTCGTCAGTTAGCTTGCGGCTCGGATCGCTGACGGCTAACAAAGTGAAAACTGTCTGCCACAGCGAACAAGCAGTCTGATGGGAGAGACAGCCATCATCCGTGCCGCATTCATTAGCAGCAGACAGCAGCGAAGGTAGGGAATTATGCCGCGTTTCTTCAAAATTATGCAGCAGATAAACGTTTTTGTAGGCATGACGTAGAAGGCGACAAACGTTATAAATTTCGTGACAATGTTTTTTTTTTAAATTCACTAGAAGGGTCGTCTCAGTAGGTACTTAACTCCGAGCGACACGAGTGTAGGTTTAGCCGTTGCTGAGAAAATCCAAAATGCTTACTAGGATTTTTATAATTATCACCGCAAAATGTTACGGGTAGACGAAGAAGAATGACTGGCCATTACAGTGAAAAGGCTTCAGGACTTGTTACGTGATTATAGTGAACTGCCTTATCTCTTCACAACGTACTTAGTGCTCGTAAATTCTCGTGCCCGAATGTGGGAGAGAAACATGAAGGAGGCTGGATCCATGAACACCGTGTCTGAGATGAGAGGAGGTTGGCGACTAATGGAACAGCCTGCCCCACCAAAAAAAAAAGTGTTTCCGGCCACCCTGGGGAATGGATCAGTGAGGGGAGATGTAACGGGAATGGAGCAGTGGTGGAGCGAAGACAAGGTAGCATACGGGAGCATCCCGAGCAACCTCTACATATGTACACACGCGAGAATTCCCAAACCGATTAATCCGCCGTGGTGCGAAGGTAGTGGTTAAAAAGTGAGACAACGTCAATCCGAAAAGAATAATAATGAATATACTGTTTTACTTCTATTTGTTAAGTTTTTGAGCGCCACAAACAGCGAAAAAGTCTTAGTATGGGAGCACTATGAATCAGGAATGAGGAAGGAATGTCTGAATTAAGGAAACATCGTAACATTCCCCTGGAGTGATTTCGGAAAATCCTGGAAAACAAAACAGGATGGCGGGCGGAGGATCCGAACTGGGTCTTCCCGAAAAGCGAGACCAGTGTTTCTTTTTTTGATTGTGCCACCTCAATTAGTTTCTATAGGTTTCATACTAGCGTTCTTCAGGTTAGAACCCAGGCGCATATTTAAGCTGTCACTTCTACTTTCATTACGAATTTCTAAAGGACATAACTAATGACACAGGGAACGCGAAGGTATTAATAACTGCATATTTTTTTAGAAGAAATAAAGGCATTCGTTATCATAGAACAGAAACGCTAGTCCCGGAAACTGCGAGCTGCTGAAAAATACGAAATCTATATCTGAAAAAAAAAAGGCCAGTGTTTTATGTGCTCACATGGAGGAAATAATTACGAACAATATGTCCCCTCTGAAAAACTACCATCTGTGTTCGTTTTATTTAAAAACGCTTCCCGGGAATTCATTTACTTTTGTTTAATATTTTCGTAGCTGTCTCCCACCAAGCGAATTAAATTAAAAAGTAATTTGCTTCTCAGCAAGCAATTTTTAAGTGGAACAACAGAGCGCTCCGGGGACTACAATAAATTTTGTTCTCACTCCCTACCCATAAAGTTTTTTTTTTTCACCTCCCTCGCCGAACAACCGGCAAAAAAAAATTTGCCAAATGGAGGACACTCACTCCACGTGCGGTCCGCCATTTAACGACTGGTGCGCAAAGGTGAAGCGGTGTTGCATCGCTCCGCGGGACAGGTTTTTAGTTCCTTTTATTTTTTTGGAGGTGGCACGGGTTCATTACCGGCGGATAGAGGGGCCGTAAAACATAACCTCAGGCTGTCGAGGGCCACGCGAACCCGCTCGCTTTGCAAACACCGCTGACTTTTACTGCGCTGTTCCACCCGGCACGAGGGTCGAGGGGTCGCCTCGCCAGTTCATGCGGACCCCGCCCACAATCCGTCAACCCCAAAAACAGCATCAATACCAACGCAAAGATTTTCCCACCGCCCATTACCGTGTCCAGCTGGCAGAGTTCAACAAAAGATTTGCACGTGCTCGACCGGAATCCCTGTGAATGCAAAAAATAAAACACAGCCAACACTGCGCGTGTCAGCAGGAAAAGTTAGTACGACATGGCGTGGCTTTCGCTGAGAGGTACCACAGTTCGACTCTCCGCAGTCTCAGTGTCTTACTCATTTTCTAAATATTTTCGAATGAGGTGTCCTTGATGACCATGGCGGTGTGATTGCGTTTTACGCCAAAGGCTGGTAGCCGAAATGAAATTAGGAGAAACGCAAGAAGCTTAATATTCCGAGGAAAACGCGATAAGAGAAAAATAACAGTTTCGCTAATGGTTTTTGGAGAAAACGACGTGCACTTATAGGCGACGTGACGCGTAAGTAGTGACAGTCTTATACCAGTTTTCGTCTTAAATAATATTTTTAATTCTCTCTTAAATTGTTCGAAGCTCACTTGAGGCCCAGAATGAAAAGTTAATTTAGAACTAAAAAAGTTTAGTGTGCACCTTGCTTAGTAAACTTAGATGTTGTCCTCGCCATGCTACAAGAACTACGAAGAAAATAACTACTTAACAAAATCTGCCCTTGTTTAATTCCTTTATGAAGATGAATCAGCGAAGGCTAATTCAAGAGGTTCGTTGTTCGCAGTGTATCCACAGTTTGAAAACAAATCAGTGATTTCAAAATTTGTTTAATAAAAAGCTATATTTTGTCGAGCAAGTACAACGAACAGGTAACCAGTGTCTTGTGATATTGGCATTTGCTAAAACTCATTAGAAAACTCAATATAATCACTATAACTCAGAGGCTGTCGAAAACAAGTTTCGTCGTCTACGCGTGTTTCTAAAACTGGCTCAGAAATTTCCAGCAGAACAGTTAATATTACGTGGTTAAACAGTGAGGTGGCCGTATGTTTACATTTGGTCTTCCAACAAACATTTGCCTTTTGTTAGTAATAAAAATATTATTTGTAGCTTGATTATTTCGTAATTGCACTAAAACTCGGCCATAAAGGAGGTGCACTGACATCTCAAAGCATATTTTGCATACTGTGCAAACAATGGTCCAAGCCATGTTGTTTACACATCTCTATTGGCAAAACAGTCAATATTACGACACGCGGAAATTGGATACTACGCATCTTGTATGCGCTGTATACAGCATATTACTTCTATGTTACAAAAATTCCTAGTGTAATGAATCATGTTTAGCTGCTTTCACTGACTTGCAGCAGTTTACTGACCTTGTAACTGTTCCAGTTTTAGAGTTTGTGAGGTAATTGATACGTTATGAAGAACGTGACGAAAAAAAACGTCTTGTGAACCTAAGCCTCGTAGGATTCGCGAAATGGTTACTATAGTCCATTCTATGCTACTTCAACCTTTTCTGAAGCCATGCTAAAGTTCTATTTTCATGCTATCCCTCCGCCACAGGCAAACTAAGATTAACTAAGTATAGAAGATTACACCAAAGGTACACTCAGTTCAATATCATTTTGCATTAGAACTGTTTCTTACTAGGCATTACCAACACACCCATTTTCCCCCTTTGTACTCTAATGGGCAACGTGCAAATTTCTCAAATATAGTTGAAAATGATACAAGCACATTCATATGCGTATGAATATATAAATGCACCATTTGTTGCATAAAATCGGTTTTGACAAAGCTATTTTAGTATTAAAAGAGTAACTTTCGCGGCCGCTGTCACGTGAATGCGGAAGCTCTCTCATTGGTTTGACGTCACTAGTCAATACGCCGGCGATCGGCCCCGGCACGTTGCATACACGTAGCACTAAAATGGAAGGCAACTTAGTGAAAGCGCAGTCGGACAATCTGCCACGAGTAGATATCGATATGGTACTAGATTACTTCAATTCCCATTGTTTTGTGGAACCTGAAATAACAGGTGTCACATTACAAAGGGAAGAACGTCTCTCATATCGCACAGTCGTAATCTTCAAAGCAACAGTAGGCCTACATCACATGTTAAAACTTATTTGTTTGTACGTTTTATTGAGGTACGTATTATTATTATCTGTGTTTATGTTTACGATTGCTAAGATTCTAATTTGGAAATTAAATATGGAATAGGTATTACATTCACAAGAATAACAAAACTGTAATGCAGGCGACTGCAGTGAGCGTACTGTGTTGTCGCGCGCCATGCTTCATATCTGTGATAAATTAACAACACTATTTAGAAATAAAACGTAATGTTGTGTTGAGAAAGAAGGTTACAAATATTTCCTGATTCTAAACCACGTTTCAGTATTCATAAAACACTTTTATTGCTTTATAAATGTCAGATAACGAGCAGACTTCTCGAGCAGCTGCGGGCTGGTGGTGGGCAGAATGCCGCACTGCCGGCCGGCAAACCTGTATTTCCGCGTTCCACCTCGTTTCTAAACACAATATTGAGGCCTCAAATATAGTGTTAAGAAACTAAAAACTTAAACAAAAAATAACTTCCTTGTCTTATTGTTTCTTATGTTTTGTGTACCTAAGATACCTTTTATTATTCTGACGTCGATAGCTGTGTCTACACTTTCTTTTTAAACTGTAAGAACTGTACACATGAGCTGAAAATATAGATATGGTAGTTTATAAAACACTTAATACCTGGGATGAGATTAAATAAAGCGAATAAATTCTGTAATAAAAGCTTAAGAATTGGTTTTATTCACTAAAGCTGTTTTCTTTCAGTTTATTTAAGGGGAATGATTATAAAAATAACACAGCTTACTTGCGTAAAAAGCGTAGACTAGTTAGTGTCAATTTTTTGGGCCTCGTAATTTTTTGTAACGTCCATCTCAGTAACTTAGAAAAAAGGGGAAGGGCAAGATGAAAGTAAGATCATCCTTGATAAACATTTCTAAAAACATGCATTTTAGTGTTTTGAAAGTAAAAATTAAGTTGCTAATTAACATAAATCGTTATACTTATGGAAGCTAACTAGAAACAAATCAAAACAACTTAAATATATTTGAAATTGTTATGCTTGAAAAATACTGTATAGTATAAACCGAAGTATTTGCAAAAGGGACTCTGAGCCCCACTCAAATAATTTAATGTTTAATTTCCATATTAATAAAAAAATATGTATTTTAAATTCCGTGTGTTAGGCCTAACTTGGAATGTATAAACTTACAAAATGTAAAATTTACTTTGTGTGGCAAAATTTTTTGTAAACATATTTAAAAACCTTTATTATTATTATGAAATACGTCAACATATATTTTTTTTAGCTGATGTCTACATCACATACGAATTGCTAAACGGAATTAAAAATATATATTTTTATTAATATAATATAAAATCTAACATTCGTTTCAAGATCACAGCTATCATAGTTAGGGTATATTCACTAGGCATGCCTTAATAATAACATGCTACGATGTTAAACCATGGAAATGAACTTAATGGAGGTTAGGTCAGATGTAAATAGCAGATATTAAGAAGTTCAGTGTTAAAACTGCCTACATAGGGGAAACATAAAAACCTTAAATATAATTACGTACGTCAAAATGGTCTTCGCAAACAGAAAGAACTGATTTTGGCGAAACAATAACAAAATAATATGGGTAGTTAACGTTAAATAAATTACTGGCATTCACGCAGTAAAGCTGGCGGCATTATTAAAAGCTGTAAATGTATATTTTATGAATTTGGTGGCTATATCTTAAACCGTTCGGAAATGATAGTCAACTATGCTTATAAGGGAGCTTAAGGTGTCATTGACTCTACCACCCTATTATTCTTTGGGAGTGATGTCTATGTTATGAATTTGATGGCTATAGCTTAAAGAGATGGAAAGTGGTGTCCAACTATGCTTATAAAAAGGTTTCAGGCGTTTTGGCCCTACTTCCTTTTTGTTAAGCTCTAGTTGGCACGAACGGTAGTTTGATGGCAGGATTCCAAGATGGTGGATGTATAACACAAACTTATTTCCGATTAAAATCTCAGATGTTTCCCATTATTTTTGCCACTTCTCAAGAACTTCGTCCATTACTTCTTGTTTTTCAATCTTCGATAGTCTGCCAGTCCGTGATCTCTCTGCCACAATACCCCTGTATCTAACCAGTTTATCCACTGGCAACACTCCAGCCAAGACAGGAAGTGACTCATTGGACACGGTCCTATATGCCATAGTGATGGTCAGCAGTGCTGCCCTTTGAGCACTAATAAGCTTCCTTTTATGCCTCACAAGTTCAACTCTATTATGTCATATAATGGCCCAATATGATATAATGGTCTTGAACACTGCCTTATATATAACCTTAAGTGTTCTATAATTTAGGCCCCAGCTTGTGTTACCAATAATACTTAATCTCTGAAAGACCACCACAGCCTGCCTGGCAACATACTCTATGTGCTTCAGGAAGCTCACCTTTTCATCCATAATGACTCCCAAATATCTCATACAAACACTCCACCAAAGCGTACAGTCTCCAGCCTCTGCCGCTTCCCTTTGAGCAGCATGGTCTTAGTCTTAGACTGGAGAATTCCAAATTCACTTGTTTGGACCATGTCCAAATCTTCTCCATTATAACTTCTGCCTTCTCGTAAAGCTGCCGCATTGCGTTTACTGACATGAAGATGAGGCCAACATCTGTATAGCCGAAGGCCACACACCTCGGCGGAAGAACCCAACTTCAAGAATCCGTCAAAGAGGGCATTCCATAAGATCGGACCGAGGAACAACCCCTGGGGACATCCCTTTGAGAGCCTTTCCTTCACTTGCACATTCTGGGTAGAGTATCTCCTCTCTCTGTCTACGAAGAAGACCAAAATTATCTTGTAGATGTTCGATGGACATCTCTTCATTTTCAGCTGGTACATAAATTCTGGCCACCAGGTATTGTCAAAAGCTTCTGCTATGTCCAGGAACACCCTAAGTATAAACTGTACCTGACTGTTCTTCACATATTTCTTAAAATCCTGCAGAGCAAAGTTTGCACCCATTACTTTGCGGAAAAACATATCGTTTCTCGCCGAAGGTTCCTTCTGCTTCCAAAGACATTATGAGTCTTCTGTTTATTAACTTCTCATATACTTTGCCAAGTACCGGAAGCAATGTTAGAGATTGGTAGGATTTTGGAACTTCAAGGTCCTTCTTGCCTTCCTTTCACAGAATCTGCAGACTTCCCTTCTTCCATGGGATTGGAAACACGCCAGAGTTGAGAAAGTGATTGTAGATCTTCACAATTCTTCTTTTGTTCTTGAGAAGTTTCTTTTTATTATTTCTGCCCCCAAACCATTATAGCCTGGAGCATTTTTATTCTTCAATTGGTACACCACTGATGTTAACACTTCCATATAAAAACTGGTGTATCAGTTTCCTCAGGAATTTCACCCATTTGCTGTCTCTTACTGACATACTCCTATCCCTCATTTTCCTGGGAGTCATTAGAATTTCACCCATTTGCTGTCTCTTCCTGGCATGCTCCTCTCCCTCATTTTCCTGGGAGTCATTAGGCAGGAGTGATGGAGCATAACTTCCATATACCTCTGGAGGTCAGTGCAAGTCTCACCAGTTATCCTTATGCTTGGTGGAGGTATTGCCTTCTTCATTTTGCCAGCTAAAATATTGTAAACCACACTGAAAGGAACCTTGTTACCCAATTGTGTAAAATAATCACACTTTTTCGACTTAACCCTGTTGAAGTAAGCCTGCTACTTTCGCTTATACTCTTGAGCGAATAGTTCTATATCCTCACCCCTAAGTCTATGAAATCGTCTGCTGTCTCTTCTCACTTACTTCCTCTCGTTCTCCAATTCCATATCCCACCATGATATGTTCGGAATCCCTTGACTTGTTTTCAGGAGATTTTCCTCACCAGTCACAGTGATGATTCGAGTGATTGCAGCTGCTCTTTATTCTACATCCACTTCATCTAGCCACAATTCAGAACATTTTCTCAGCTAACCCAACAGGGTCTCGTCGTATTGTGGCTAATCTGCTGTTCGGTGCATATATCGTACCTCTCTTCCGATAGCTGTCACATAATCAACATTTCTTCCTCCATTTCCAATTTCATAGACTATAAGTCTATGATAACTTGCACTTTCCTTCAGCACTCTCCAGTTGCTGATATGGTATTTGGCCTTCCTATTTACCACAGTAATGTCAATGTACATTTCAGTACCATATACCTGCGAGACAAATGTTGGTAGCTCACCTTCCACATTTGCTATATCCAAATAATGTATTAAAATGAATTGGCTGATTGTCTCTTCTGATTCTTTTGTGTTTGGCGAATGCCAGAGCTCAGATTTCCCATTAACATCTGCACCAATTACCAAGAATTTTTCCCTTACCACATCGATCACTACTTCCGATATATCCAGATGTGTTTGTGTGCCATCTCCAAACTGAAAGCATTAGGACATAATCCTGCATTTAGTTGTTCCCTTTATTGCTTGCACACATATGTGATGTTTGTTAGAGATACTGGCCATCATCATCACATCCATGTTCTTATTTGTCCTCAATACTCTAGCCTGAGGTTTGACCCCTTTGGTGTACATGGTGGTATTAAATTCTGTTACCTCGTCAAAAGGCACATATGGTTCCCGAAACAAGACCAAATCCAGCTTCTGCTCGACCACAATCCTGTTCAACTTAGTAGCCACTGCCAACGACCTTTGCCTATTTAATTTTCCAAATCTTATGAAATTACAGTCGATAATCGATCCTGGCGAGTTCCATCGACAGAGCCTTCTGATATGCCGGACAGTCTCTGGAGTTCACCCTGTGCTCACATGTAACACCTTTCTTTAGACAGTTTGCACATGTCTGCTTAAAATTACTGTCTTGACTTTTTCGGGCAGTTTTCATACTCATGGCCCTTTTTAGTGCACTTTCAGCATTTTGACTCTGTCTTTTTACATTTCTTTGCTGTGAGTCCCCATTTTTCACACTTCTAGCAATGGCACACATATATATAGTCCCTTACCCGTCAACTTTCATAGCCAACATAAAGCCTCTCCTTTTCCATGATGGGATTAATTGTTTCTGGGTGACATTCCAACACAACATTTACTCTGTCAGTGTCCCTTCGACCAGTCCGATGACTGAACATCATATTTCTGTTAAAATTTTCCACAGACATCCCATCTCTGGACTGGAAATTTTGTCTGTACATTGTTTCCACTAGACCGGACGTGTCATCTGACTGAGGCACATCGTACACCACTATCTTGGGGCCTCTTCTCCTTGGTGCCTCTAACTTCAGGACCAACTAACTATTTTATTAGTCTGATTTTTTATTTTTTTCTAGAGTTTCCTCATTGCCAGCCTCAATGAGCACTCCACCATTTCTGATAGTTCGTATGTTACGGATTTACAATATTTCAGCCTCAGGATCAAGATTATTCTTGATCTTGTCCTTGGTTTCTATGCTGGTAGTCCCTTCTTTGTCTGGGTATACCAGCGCCACTTTCCTAGAAAGCTGTGGTTTTATTTCTTCACTCTTTACAGTTTGGGCAAAGCTCTTAATGCCTGGTATTCTCTTACCACAGTTTCTTCGTCTTTTTCTCTGGATGTACCCTCACCATGGGTCTCCATTTGTTGCACCTTGTGTATTGATTTGGCATTTTCAGCCAGTACTTTATCCAGTAGGCTCTGTAATTGGTTGAGCCTGAGTACTGTTAATTTTAGAGTTTTTACTTATAAGCCATTCCACCATAGTGGACACCAATTCCAAAGTTTCATTGTGTGTCTGATAGACACTTGTTTCAATATTCTGTAAAAAGTTATCTGTGTCTCATTTTCAGGCTGAATGAATTGCAGCCGCTTCTTTGACCTGGGCACTTCAGAGCCTTTGCTAGTCCCAGGTCTTTCCTCAACCTTTTCAGTGGGGTGTAAACTACCAACTACCTGTATTATTTATATGGAACGCCTTAAGGATTTACCTTGTCCTACTCTTACAAACTCTTCAGCCTTCCTCTTTGCTATATGTAGGTCAACTTGTGACTCTACTTCTTCGTCTGAACTTTCTGAGCCAGACTTATCTTGTTCACTTGGGCGTACTACTGGTATAATGTCCATATATTAATGGTCATCTTAACTGCCTTCTAATCCTTATACACCCTCTTGCTCCTCCTCTTCATCATATATCTCTGTCATCCAGGAATTGACCACATTCCGTTCTATGCCACTTATTGCGCTCCAGATTTGCTGTTGCCATTTGGGCTCTTTAGGGGATATCTCAAATTACTCCCAATTGAAATCTTGGTCCATCAGTCGGTTCACCACCACCGTGGCCACTGACTTCGGAACATTTCTTTGGCAGAATAATTCCTTCATTGCCCTTCGCTTTTCCATCAAGGGTTTCGGTTTGACATTCAACAGCAAAGCGTCTTTCATGAGCACTTTAACCCATTTAAACGGGATTGTTTTGGATGTCATTGCGCACTTACGCCACTGTAAGTCCTGCACAAATTAGCACTACATAATACAACAGTTCAACAGTTCTAGACACTACAGTTCAAATAACACATATACCGACCGCTCTGTCCACACTACTAGTTCGGGGAGGACTCAAACTTCTAGGTCAGGGGCCAAGGCCCAAGGCCCAAGGCCAGCACTGTTCTTCTTCGCTCCCTCTTAGCCGTCTGTGAGGAACCTCCGAGAGGATTATGGTCACACACAAACCTACTGGCACAGGTTCGGTGGACTAATGACTCACACAGTCTGTTTCTCCACTCGGCCATGCAGAGGCGGAGAGTACAGTGCCGCTCTGCCTTCTTCAGGCTCTATACATGCAATCCAGAGCCAGTATTATTTTCGTCAATGAATCAACCCTCATCTCAGTCACCATATGTTGGGTTGATTCCCTTAAGGCACAATTTCCTAAGGGGGTTTATCTCGAGGCGGCACCATTCCTGGCAGTACCCCGAGAAAACATTGTTGCGAAAAACAGCATAACAACAGTAAAAGAACTCATCACTAGTTTTCTAACCTGCCAGATTACTGAATGTATATAAAGTTTTCCCAGTAAAATAAGCCATTTCTTCCTTTGCCGCATATCTGATATTGGGTGTAGTTGTGAACTATGTCTTCCGCAAATAGAGGTCAGAAATTCGCGTTTTTATTTAGTACGAGTCTTGTTATTTTTTATTGCTATACTGTTTATCTGAGCGCTCGCGCTCCGGATAGCTACCAACAAAAAATAAACTACAGCTGTCGAACTCGGTGTAACACCACCAGATGGTAAAGTGGTTTCTGTCAAAAACGCAGCTGCCGAACAAATACGCTCTTCTGAATAATAAATCTAACAGTGTCAAACGTTTCGGATCCAACCAAAAGGTTATTCAAATAAAATAAACACGGAATACATGAAACGTATATACCGTTGTAGCTAGCTAACATATTTATCCTCTTCGACAACACAAATATCGTAGTGTCACGTAAACATTCTATTTTTAATTTCAACTCAGCTAGATAATTTTAGAATTTTAATTTAAATGAAGCGTGATTGTCTTTTTGTTAACGTGTGGACATAAATGCCTATTTATGACTTCGCAAAATAATTCCGTAGAAACTCTTGTCTGAAAGTCAGCGATTAAGATAGAGATGTGCAATTTTCGTATTATAGCAATGTCCTACTAATCACTCAATGACGACCCAAAAAGTATAGGTAGGCTCTTGATTGTGAAAACGGCGGGGTATGGGAGCAGAGAAGTGGCACGACACCTGCCCTATTGGATTAAAAGTACCAAGGGGTCAGATTCATGTGACTGGCGGTTTCTCACAAGTAACAATTAGACACAACTTAAAACAAAGAGGTGGGAAAGTTTACTGAAAAAGGAGTGTTTGGATAACTAGTGAGGTGCCTTAAAAATTATACCAGTGTGCCGTCAGCGTCCCGGAAGCTGCCATTGACGTCACCTAATTACGTTTCACATAAAGATAATCTGATATTTGGTGTCACTCATTCTACAGAGCTGTCACATATGTAAGAGTAATTTTAATTATGGGTGCTCTGGCGGTATACCCATTGCATTTTTAAGTAAGAATATTTAATTCCTAGGAATGTGAAACTGTGCTATATATGAAATAAAAGAAACTAAGTTATATCCAGGATGTAGAGTTTAATGCAGCGATCTTTAACTCCGAGGGAGTTGAAGGTGGTTTAAGAGTTAATTCGCATATTTTTCAGATTACAGAACAAAGCGCAAAGCGAGAGACAACACCTCTACGTTATTATCGACCTGTTTTTCNTCGCATATTTTTCAGATTACAGAACAAAGCGCAAAGCGAGAGACAACACCTCTACGTTATTATCGACCTGTTTTTCCTTAACTTGTTGTTCGGATTAGTTGACTGTAGAATACATTCTTCATGTCCATCCTGTTCATCAAACCATAAATCATAATTTCATTCGTTTTCCTTCGTTCCCTTTCCAATTGCTTTTCTTTCTGGACTGTGTAACATGAACATGTATCATGTGCTGACTGCAATTCTCTTTACAAGATAATTATTATATTAAACCTGTCTAAAGCAGTTTTACATCATTCTTTTTCCGAAACAGAAACTCGTCGTCTATTTGACTCTTACATTTCTCCTTTTTCTTCTTCAATCTATTTAACATCGCTCGCAGATACTAATTTGAAAGTGGGTGAGATCACCGAGTACGTTATATAATACGTATTTGTTTTTTCATTATAATCGTATTCCTTTGACATGTCTGTTGTTAATTAAATGTTTTACAGTTTCAAACTAACTAAGTTACTTGGTATTATCGCCGCTTTTATAAAAACTCCCTGTTGTTCAGTAATTTTGCTCATGACTTGTGGTTTATTTTTACACAGACTCCCAAACCATATGAAAGTTTGTGCTCTTCATTTAAATTCCTTTCTTATACATGCTCATGTTTTGATATATTCTTCATTTTAATACAACTTCCTGTTGTAGTGCGACATTTAACGCGTATTTTCTTGTTTGGTAATGTATTATCATCGTACTGCGTATTGTACATTCTATACTAAAGTTTTTCACACGAAAACATATTTCAGAGTTTTCTGCAAACCTTCTCCTAAGATTTTTTTTTATCAAATGAAGCGGATACAAAATTTGTAAATGCAAAATAATAAGCTCCCCCTCTAGAACAATAAAAGTAGACTTGATATAGTCGCACGACTTAAAAAATAATCCGGCCTACATAATGAATGTTACGATGGAAATGAGCCAACTTCCCGTCGGCAAAATTCTTGCAGGTATATTGTTTAACATTTTATTGTCACATGTATAATGAGCGTTCAAACATTTTTGCATTTCTGACAAATGTTTGTATTCTTAGAAAGCCAAAATATTTCAAAACGTTTCAGTGTCTGTTCTTTTTGTAGTGACAGTTGGAAACATGTCTCAGCCCAGAGAGACAAGCAAAGGTTAATTTTCACCGATAGTGGTTAAATGCACCCAAGAGAATTCGCGAAATATCGGTGCCTCGAAATGCTCTATAAACCTTTTTTAACTTCACGATGTCCCTTAACAAATACTTTCTTGATTCGTAATATGTTCATAGAAGTTTGTCGGTCTGATAACGACAATTGAAGGCTGTTGTGCTTTTAGTTTACTGGAAAAAGCCACCCATTCTTTATTGTGATAAGAATACATATAAAGATATTCGGCTGTAAGTCATCACTGACTTATACTTGTTTCTGGACTTTTCTTCGCATTCATAGATCTCGTATCGAAAGTCGCGGACGTCGATGTAGAATAATAAAAAAATTGTCAACGGCTAATAGCGTAAAGTAGCGTTGGTAATACTTTTGTGGTCCCACATAAAGCAAACTAATGAGTTAAACGCCTCTCATTGAAAATTCAGTTAATAAACTGTTCGCTATCGATGCTTACATGATATGAACTGGAAGCCAAAATAAATTCCTTCAAAAGAGATCTGAATAAATCACTATCAAATGATTGAAATTCAGTAACTGCAGAAACTGGTAGAATTTCAGTAATCCCAGCAGTTTGCAGTGAAAATTCACTGATCTGGAGCAGTTTTCACTTCTCACTTTTCACAGTGCAGAAATTCGTACTTATGAACACAAAGCGAGAGGGCGAAGACACGCGATGGCAGTCGACAAATACAAGGGATGTTGTCGTGGGACGAACTTTGACGGAGGTGGTGTAGATGGTGAGCGGGTGTATAAAGAGGCGGTTGGAGAAGGGGAAAGCAGTATGTGTGATGGAGAGTGCGGCAGATGACTATCGGGCGCGACGAGCCACAACCCCGCAGTCGAGGGAGCGTGTCGTGGCTGCGGGCGACTAACGAACCTCCTTTGTGGGGGTCGCCTGTGCCCTCGGGCGGGGTCAAAGGTCAGTCCCGTGGTGCGGGGTGTTGCGGCTGTGGCCTATCAGCGGGCGGTAAAAGTGCTCGCCAACCCCTCCCTGGACATTCCCCTGTGCTACATACCATCTGGCCATGAATTCCCTCGTGTCCAGACCAGTCACACAGCCATTGTAAAAGGACTTACACAATGAAAAAATTAAGCAGTATGAAGTAGGCAGTAGGCTGCAACAATTAAATTGACATAACGATCATACTGCCTAATTTCGACTAATAGAAAGGCATCTTACAGTGCGTTATTTGAAAACAAAATAGAAGCAGGTTTTTATTTTATAATATTTTTGCAGTTGACAACTTTTGTTAGAAACAGACTAACAAAAATAAATCTGGAAAGTTAGTTATTGGAAATCAAAATATAAATATATGTTAGTTTAAATGCACGCTTCTCTCCTAACGAAACTTAAAATTTGGGAACTGATTTTTCTAGTTTCTTATTTATACTACTGGGAAACTTATGCAAAAATAAGTAGCAACTTTATAGTGTGTACTTCGATTTTAGCCAAAGCAATGGAAATTGTGTAAACCGCTTAACGCCAAGGATATATGCACAGAAAGAAAAAAATATTTATTATTTATTAGGTGTTTTGAATGCTCCCGAACAGCGACAAGGCCTTAGTAGGGAGACAATAGAGACTCAGGAATTGTGAAGGAATCGGCAAGGGCCTCTAGTAAGGAACAAATTCAGCATTCGCCTGGAGTGATTTCGGGAAACCACGAAAAACCGGAATCAGGATGACCGGACGAGAAAATGAATCAGTGTCCTTCTAAATGGAAGTCATGTGGTAAGGTAGATATTTACGTTGTCTGAAGCAGTAAAATAAAAATATAGCATGAACTATTAAACTACAAGTGATCATTGCAATAATCTTCGTGAGATTTATCATGTGACATTTGCAAGTGCCAAATAAATTAACGTGAAGAGCATTTATTTACACTGAACAATATTTCATTCTCAAACTAATCTCCTAGTGTCCCCACATTTGGATTAGTTCAACTGAACCAAATAAAGTATAATACAATTTGTTAAATCGAACACCTATTTGGTTGATCCAACATCATCTTCATGTATATTTAAAATACTCAACCATGGTGGCAAGAAAATCAACTTTGTCCAGCGCCGGTTTTCATTTGGTTGGATGTAGAGTAATCGGGTTGTTTGTCTGCCTTGTCGAGTACAGATAGCTGGAGAGTTCATTTACAATTTCTGTGTAAAATGTGAAAACAGCACTAATGGTAATTCAAGACTGCCCACACTGAGGCATGCCACGACTTATATAACTGAGATGACCTGGCCCAGAAAGTTCTTTGCACCTCGAGTCACGCCGAGGGAAGTAATGACCAGAAAATTCACGCAATGGATCCCAAGTCGTTGAATTTTCCAGCGGGCAGGAGTGATGCCAGTCCCGTTAGCGTTATCGCGGCTGGCGTGGTGGCTACCGCTCCCCTCAAATCGGGAAACGACGGCGTCCTTCTGGGTGGAATACCGCAAAATCCCGCTCGGGGACGGGGAAAGAGCGCAAAAGCGAAGTAGCCGCACATAACATCATATCTACAATCCATTCACGGTAACTACACACTTCACTGGAGCCCAACTTAAGTTCTACTTCCAGGATATATTTCCGCCTCATGCAAACAAAGCTTAACTAAGTCTAGAAAATTACACCAAAGAACAAAGCACGGAATTCGCACGCACTCTGTTGTAATAATATTTTGCATGAGAACTATATCTTACTTGGCGCTACCAACACAAACGTTTTCTCACTGTTTTTATTCATATTTATTATAAATAACATATTATAATTTATAAATAAAATATAGGTAAAACTTTGATTTAACGAAAAATAATGTTTTTTATGCAAACGCGTGTGATACGTGGCATATCTAAGAAGTAACTATACACGTCATACATAGGATTATTTTTCAAAGGTTTGATTCAAAAAGTGTGAAGAGACCGCGAATAGACTATACTAACTATATCTGGACTAAATTACACTCGTGACTTTTACTTCTTTACAATGAATCACCCTGCCCAGATATTGACACATATTGCATTCCACTGATACACTAGTCAGTGGCTCTCAATTTCAAGTGAGCAGCATTTCGCTTAGTGAAACCACTGGCTCAGCCCCAACGTATATATTTATGCGGGAAGTTATCTATGGACAGAATGGCTACAGCGCTGCCGTAGATGTAACTCTCCGTAGAGGCACGCCCTAAAACTGAGGATATTAGGTGAGACGAAATATGTCTGTGCGCCAACCCCATTTACTTGAACGACTTTTACCTCACACGTACGAGCCATAAAACATTTGAATTCGCTCTAACCCAGAACCTTGTGAAACCGAGTGTGTTCGAGCCCACCATACCCAGGAAGTGTCTATGCCTGTGCATCAGAGTGCTCTTCGCCTAAAAATTCATTATTTTATATTTGTACGCAATACCATCCGATTTGTAGGTATTACTTGTAAGTACTTTCTCCTCGCAAAAAATTTAATCACATTGTTTTTGCATTATGACATGGCAGGATCACAACTAGTGTTTTTGAGATGTGCAAATAAAATAAAAGAAAAAAATTACAGAAAATTTAGCAACTGTGAATGAAAATAATGTGTTAATTCATTTAAGGTACACTTAGAAAAATTTATTTTGCAAAAACAGTATGTACATGTTTTTATATTAAGCGATTTTTTTAAAATACGAAAACATTTCATAGCGTGATTTTAAATATTTCTTTAAATACCTCATGGCATCTTACTCCAATGCGAAGTGTATCATTTCGGTAGGTGAGTTAGTCAAATTGTTATTTTGACAACATAAATTTCGCGGTGTAATTTTTTTTATGCGAGGAAATATTACTTATAAGAACTTTCTACACGCTGAAAAGTATTTCGTATACAAATACAAAATCATGAATTTTTAGCTGACAAGCACTTATAACCCTAAGATGTAAAAATTCAGACTTTGAACTTTTCGAACTTCATTCCTTCCCTGCTCATGTTGATTATAAGAAATAGTATAATAGCTGGAGATTCTCGAAGGCACGATGAGTTACCGCAAAATGGCAGAGCGCAGGCGCAGTATATTAATAATTCTCGAAATACAATATTAAATAATCGAAATGGTACACATCAACCATATATTTAAACACTATCCAATTTTATTAAAATAATGATGGAAGATGAGCAATGCGAAATTATTGCTATCGAATTGAGTTACTTGAACTTGAGTGTAAAAATTTAGTAAAAACTTTATTGTTTTAAATATTGTACAAGTGCCATTACTTTTTATTTATGAACGATAACCGTGTACATGTCAATTACTGTTAAATACTGTTACGCGCTGAATAGAGCTCCATGCCCGGTCCGGCTGTGTAGGGGGTGACCCACCTCGACCCTCCGCTCTCCCAGGCAGAACAGCTCGCTGCCCCGTCGCTCGCCTGGGTGGGCGAGGAGATGATTAAAAGCGGTGACCAGGCTGACGTCACAGCCCCTTGTTGGAGAAGGCNGGATGCGCAAGAATATTCTGGGAACTAGGACCCTCGGCGCAAAGCGGGATTTAGAGAAATTTCTGGGCGATGGCCTGCGACCCTATAAATACAAGCCACAGCTGGACTGTGGGCAGTCTTTTTGTGGAAGTCGATTAGCTGAGTGCGTAATCGAGCGACGTGTAGAGGACAGACGACGACGGGAGATTGCAAGGCGACGGCGGACGAGGTGTTTGTGGTGTGAATGGACGAGAGGGTGTGAAACACGACGAGTGAAGGTTACTGTGCATGAGAGTGCTCGGAGAACTCTAGAACATTGCAGACTGGTGGAACCTGGACTAAACTAAGGTGGGACTGAATAACATGTGATACAAATTTTTTTGTAAATATTGGCACTGTCAAATTTAGACATATAATTTTTAAAATAATTGAATAGGTTTTGATACACTGTCTATTGGGACTGATTTTAATAATTTAATTATGTTAATTTTCTTGAGGTAATTGTATATTGTATTGATGTCATTTATTGTAAACATCAAGTGACATCAATTTATTGTGAGATGTTGAGTTCCTTGTTTCTAGTTATTATAAATAAAATTGTCATTATAATTAATTGTGTTATTTAATTAAGACCTCCATCCCTAAACTAACTTTATTTAGCCCACTGACTCTGAAAGAATATTGTATCAATATATTGATTTAAATTTTTACTCTAATGAATGCTATATATTCTATTATGTGTAATTTTGATGGTTGCTATAATATGACTAAATTTTAAACACAGCTCTTATCATTTACTTTGCAAAAATAATTGGCAAGTAAAACGTAATAGTGTGATTCTAAGTCAGCTCGTATTGAGAGTTATTTATTTGAAAAGAGAAAGACGAAAGCAGATGTATATGATATGCATGCTGTATTCAAAATGTAGCCAACTATTGAGCTGCGAAGATACACGAATGACGGCAAAATGTAATTTTTCATACAGAATTATACTGCAAAGCAATTGCCAATCTGATACCATAGTAACATAATTTTGCGATTAAAATAAAATAATAACATTAATATGTATAAATATAATTACATACTGCTGTTATAATAATAATTTGGTAAAAAATTAACGTATCCTATAATAGAAAAAAATATTCAAAACTTGCTCGTCCTCGCATGCATGACTGGAAACTGACAGTAGACGAGGTTCAATACGCGTTTACGAGAAGTGACCAGGTTAACCCGGTTAGTGTAAAACTTCTAACTCTGCTAGTTCGAAAACTGGTAGATCGAAGTTTACTCGCGTTCGGAAAGTATACCGAGTCAACCCGAACCTCTACTTGGTCAACTCTGGGGCTAACCCGTCTTACCCCAAAGCAAATAGACTTTAGCAGACGACACGTGAAATGGCGCGAAATAATGTAAACACTGCAACAGCAAATATACTAAACTATTAAAAATACGGAAGTATATTTGTAACAAGCATTTTTTAAGTTTACGTGTTTCAAGAAATAAGTTTTAAAATATAGAAACCCTAAAGATATATAAAATTTAACTATATCAGTCATACAACACCCAGGAATTACGGTTATTACTATTCTGTCACTTAATATAGTAATATTACAAAATATTAATTAATGCGCTGTTATTTACTTGTTTAAACGTAATTGATGCATTTGTGGCCATCGCAATAATTTATTACACTATTTAATAAATGCTCTAAATGTTCAAAGTTTGCATGTTGAGCTCCTGTCAACTAAAAAGTTTGGATTAGTTTTAAGACGTTCTTAATAACTAGGTTAATCTCTTGTGATCGTGTAAACCCGATCACGTGACCGAGTTAACTTCAACCTATTACTTTTCGTACACGCCTAAGGAGCGTTGGTCGCTAAAATCATGCTAAGCCTGCCTGCCGCAGCCTCTGCTGCGCCTGCTCTGAGTTCAGTGTGCAGCGGGCCTAAGTAATCGAACCGGTTTTTCCTGGAATGCTGCTGGGAACCGCGTGGGAAAAACCGCCACACTACAGTCGGTGGGGATCGAGCTCACGACCTACCGCATGACCAACCCCATTAGGTGGCTGGCAAAAAAAAGTGTACATTGATGTACTCTTTAAATCGTGTCGGCAAGCCAAGGCCAGGCGTGTAAACACGCAAACTTCTAGATTACATAGCGCATGCTACCGCTTGCTGGCTAATACGACCACCACAATGCTTAGTCGCACACAATGCGGGAGAGTGAAGGCGCATTAGCATATTACAACCAGCCGATGTGTGTTTAATTCTCTATCTGTAGCGCTGTGAAGCGATTACGAATACTGACACACTCGTCTCCTGCATTAGCCCATTATGTCGATAAATTGTTTTTACAACAAATCCTGAAAACTGCAAACAATCACTCTTCTCTCGCATCATACAGCCAAGTCAATGAGTAATTCCTTAAAACAAATTCTTAGCAACCAGGCATTTTTTCTAACTTCTTTTCGGATACAATCAATCGTATGATGTACTTTTTTACGGCACTGCGTAGGAACATAGCATCCGAACTTAAAAATAAAATCGTCTGAAATTATTGTTAATTTTTCCAAAGACTAGCGTGTATGTTCCACAAAAGTACTCCATTCTCGAGAAAAGCGTAGTCAAACAGGTTACAAAATTACATGCAAGTCTTTCCGCGTATACAAGTGGAGGAATACGCGGGTTTTTCGTCCCACTTCTCAATGTGCAAAAACAAAGAGCAAAGGCAAGCACAATCTTTGAAGCTGTGCATTTCAAAGGAAACTTCAGGTACTTTGCCACGAACCGTGTTTTAAATTACTGAAATTAGGAGGGCGGTATTTGGAGTTTCAACATTAAAAAGAAAAAGTTCATTGTGTCACTCTATGATGCTGAAAGTGAAGATAAAAACCACGGCAAAGCAAAAAATGCAGCGTTTATTTCAATGTAGCTTTGGATCCGCCCGTGCATGCCGGTCGGCTTCACAGCTCACCTAATGTAGCGAAACGTTCCACCAGCTGTGCAAAAAGCCAAGATCACACGATGCCTGCTGCCGTTGTTGCTCTGGGAGTACAAGCTTCTATAAGGTCTCGCGCAGCAACAGCCGGTATACCAGCAGCTATGAGAGCCGACATTGAAGATTCACATTACCCGGCAGCAGTTGGTGTAATAACATTATTTGATATACTAGGCGGGTGCGCAGATGAAGGTAAGATTCGTAGTAAATACGGAAGAACTACTGATGGCCAGTATCTTGTGTAGGCCTATATATTAAAAAACTAGCACATAAAAATATTGCTGTGTTATTGTTTGCCGTTAAAACAGTTTGATACTTACTGAAGTATTTTCAATTACAAATTTGAAGTCACTAGAGAATTGTTTTTTAATTATTCACACAACTTTAACATTTCCACTATGTGGTTATTTCTTAACGTCAAGTTGTGACCCATATGCACTAATAAAAAGAAGTGTGTCCGACGGAGTCGTGAAGTTTACGTTGCTCTACCGTGGCGAAAGTCTTCTCACTGCGCTATCAGTTCACACAAAAGTTTCCCTTTTAAATAAATGTAATAAAATTTATTTGAAAAATTCGCTTCTATTAAGTTTTTATTAACGGGGTAGTATTTTAAATCTTTAGTACGCTTTCCAACAGTAAGTAAAAACTGCCAGAGACAAATATTATTTATCTTTGTTGTATTTTAAAGCTGTTTGAATTGTTCTCAACCTCGCGGCCGTATAATCAATGCGGAGGCGTTCATTTTGGTTTATTTATCAACTCGTTTCTAGTTTTGTTCACGGGGAGCTCTCTAATCTCTGGAACTGCAGTGCATTGCTATTTACCCAGGTACGAAAGCTGGTACGGAACCTGCCACCAAAAATAGGACAAATCATATTACCAATCTACAGCGTTCTTAAAAATACAGACGCGAAACACCTAATTATTCCGCGGACTCCGGCCGCACAGGTCAGCAAAATGGCGTCCCAGGCCAGCGACATTTCGGAATGCCTCTCGCAAATCAGATCCTGGTAACCCACTCGCCAGCCAGTAGCACAGTCAACAGGGACTCGTTCGCACTACGCAGTCGCTAATCATACACAAGGCCCGTTCCCAGAGCCTCACACAGCCAATCAGGGACTGGGTACGGCCACGACCACGACATTTCGTCTCCGTGTACTTATCTACTCTATGATATGGCCGTACAAAGCGAAAAATGCCTCAACGGGTGCCACGCTGGTTGATGCAACATCTGCTACGGCAGATTTCGCACACGCTTTTACGAAATCTGGTTACGTGTAGGCCCCTGAGAAGCTAAATCGAGAGAGATGGTTACAAGGCGAAAAGGGTGGTTGGTGTGTGGGTGAACACACAAAAGCAGGTTGTATAGGTCTGAGAGGGGCAGCGAGCAGAACCTCCATGCAGACGACGGGTCTGCGCCGGACAGTCGGAACTGGTTTGCTTTACCCGCGCAGACAGCTTGGCGACAGCCAAGGAAGGCCACTGTCCGTGCTGAAAGATGTGGCAACAAACTCCGACAGCTGTTGGAAATGGGAAAAGGGGAGGGGGGGACGAAGTTATTGGACTTCGATAGACGAATCAATCAATATGCCTACCGAGCTGAGATCAAGTGGCCATCTGTAACCCACACCGACAATTATTGTATAATTATTTTTCACTTCAAGGGTCTCATATAACAGGAAGTAGTTTGCGTACCCAAGACCTAGAAGCACCGAGAGAGGTGGCGCAGTGGTGAACCTTCAAATTCTCAATCGGGAAGAACTGGGTTCGATTCCCAGTTCCGACCATCCTNGCTGAGATCAAGTGGCCATCTGTAACCCACACCGACAATTATTGTATAATTATTTTTCACTTCAAGGGTCTCATATAACAGGAAGTAGTTTGCGTACCCAAGACCTAGAAGCACAGAGAGGTGGCGCAGTGGTGAACCTTCAAATTCTCAATCGGGAAGAACTGGGTTCGATTCCCAGTTCCGACCATCCTGATTTCGATTTTCCATTGTTTCCCGAAATCACTCCAAGCTACTGCTGAGATAGTTCCTCACAAAAGACTATGGCCGATCCCTTCCCCAATGTTCTTCTGATCGGCTTTATCCATATATAATGACCTACCTACCTACCTTCTTACCTACCTACCTACCCAGTTACCTAGAAGAGCGGGAGTGTTGAGGGCGGCCCAAGCGCGTGAATCACGTTTCTCATTTCCTTTGCAAATCGCCTCTTTGATATTATAAACGGTGCCCTACCATTACATGGGATGCCTGTATTACTTTGAGTATTCTGTATCTGAGTTTTCGTACGTCTAACGCCTATGCCAAATAATAAAAAACACAAGCAATGCGATATCTGTCGGAGGTTCTCAAAAAACTTGAGGTAGTCTATTATGGCAATGGGTATGTTAAAAAGTTCAATTTTCGGTTTGAAGCTACACGGATATTACACCACCTGATTACAGTGGGCAAAGGATACCTCTGCTCTCTACATCCTTCAGTTTATTACACACACCGGTGCGCTTTGTTACATCGAGAGGCTGTCTCATCGTCAGGTCGCGTACACTGACTAATTGAAAGCATAGTAAGTACACCGGCCTACTGAAAAACTGCACTGAAAGTCCATAGGTTGGGTTTATAAGTTATTGATTTTTCACTAATGATATGCACAGTCCCACCAATCAGAAACCCCGCAGCTTGCCATTATTTCTGTCCAGGGTGGCTCAGAAAGGTCAGCCCAATCCGAAAATACTGCTGCGCGTTACATTTGGACATGATCTTGCGTTTTCATAGGCGTGCGCACGGGGTGTGCCGGGTGTGCCCACGCACACCCTAATGCCCAGCGTATTTATTAATTAAAATTTGCTGTTTTCGAGATTTATTTATTACTAGCGAACCGGCCCGGCTTCGCCCGGTAATAATTTAGTTTTTACAGTGATACTTTGAAAGACAAAAGTGGTTACTGTGAGTCATCCTTAAAATATTAACATAAGCTGTCGAGGACGTTTCTGCAGATCTTTTTGAGAGCTAAAATTCTGTAAGACATTAATTTTATGTATCTCTTATGGTTTAGTCAGCGCAAGCCACGTAATCGCCCTAAAAGCGGTATTTTACGACCCTGTTACAAACGGTTCGACATTTCTCTACTATCCTTGCATTACGTATAAATTAATTATACAACAAAACCGTCCTCAAGAAATTCTTAAAATGATGTGGAAAACAGCATCAAGATCCATTAAGTAGTTTAGAAGTACTAAGCGAATACACAGAAAGACGCGGATAAGCGACTTTGTTTTATACTATTAAGAGATTGTGGAATTTCAGCATGCCTAAGAGCACGCTGGTCTGTATGAGGCATGCTAAGGAATAGAAGTCGATATTAATTTGAGTTTTTAAAATTCATTGATTCATTTAACATTTCAAATGTGTACAGATTAATTAGTCTTTCACAATCAAGTTTTCCATAAATATTGTTGGAAATAATTATAAATGGGATTTTCTTATAATATCGTATTTTAGAACAACTTGAGGTAGTTATCACTATTTTAAAACTTAAAATAAAATATTTTCCCGGGGAAAAACCCTTAGACCAACATTGCATGTGGCCATCGACGATTGTATAACTTTGTGCACGCCCTAACTGTCCTCTTTCTCTTCCGGGATAAGTTAACGCGCTCGGCTGCGTGTGTCAGGTGTCACAGTGACCTAATTTTTTGTCGCAGTGTTGACTTTATCTTTGGCGTCCACAAGCCGTAGGGCATTGTTTTGCACATCTTTTAAAACATGTATTGCTAAACAACTGTTGCCAGGATAACTTCTGTAACCACCCGCAAGGTAAAAAATTACTTATTTCTTGCCGGCAGTCACCAGTCATAAATCAATACACGCGGTAGAGTTGTAATAGTTTGATAGCGCTTTAGATATTATTATTAGAGATGAAGTAAAATCGCGAAAATTGTTTGAGCCAACAAATATTCTGTAACACTCTAACTAGTTTATTCTTTCATGATTGGATGAACAAAATTTTGACTTGGCTAAGTTGTTTGCAGACCAATCACGAACATTCTCCCTTATAGTATCAGAATCCTCATTGGCCCAGTGAAACGGGGTAGTAGCTTCATACATGAATGATAGCCAATAAGGAAAGAAAACTGTCGGGCATGTGTACAGTACGTTGAATCCTAGCAAACAGTAAACTATTCCCGCGATAACCATAATCTCTAATTATTATTTATACCATGTCATGCGAAAAATTTAGTTGAATATTCTTAAATGGAACTTATGGGAAATAAAGTGAAAATCAAAGATAACGGGTCCTGATCTCCTTCTCGTACTCGCCGTTGTTTTTCCCCTCTCTGCAGCTACACTAGCGCTCTAGTATCACCCCTCCCCGGCCAAACACTTGGTTTGTTCGAGTGGTAGACACCCGAAAATTTCGCGAGTTCATTTGACTATCAAGGCTAAACTGACAGTCCTGTGTACACCTAAGGCGCGTTGTCATTCGTTCATTGGCTGGTACCTTCATGATGAGCATTTTATATTGTACACTAGGTTGTATGTGATTACTCGGCCTCTTTCTGCATGTGTATTACTGATTCATCACAGTCCTGTAAGGCGTGTCAGAAATCCAGTCGCCCAATCACAAACTTAATAATAAAGAGTAAGCGTTTATTTTAAAGTCCATCCTAGCACCCCTTGAAATCGTGAAATTCCCTGGGTCTCTAGCAATGAGTGAACGTTTTCGTCAAACACAAACATTATATAAATATATAATAATAATATCAAAATTATGGAGTCCCTCACTGACTATACGGCACGGAGGGAGCACTACTGTAACAGCACATTCAGAATGGCGATCGACGTATGTACATAAGTATATGCAACAACATGTTGCAAATAACATGACCGAACTCGGAAACGTTAACTCAAACTGAACGTGTGACGTAAAATGTCGCCCAAAGAGAAACAAATGTGTTCACGTGCAGCCGGGTTGTGTTTTTACACGGATGGGAATTTGATCGACGAGGACAACAGAAAAGCCACTTGACGCATTTACGCGAGTAATTGTGTGTCCGAGATGAATATTCATGCTTGCGGAAATATTCATTAGCCAGCAAATTATGCAGTGCCTCGTGTCTGCGCGATGAAATCGCTACGTGAAACGAGCTGCGTCCGATGCCGAGTTGTCGGCCCGCGAGTTAAATGTCGCATATTTCGGTGTGTGGTTTCGAAATTTTTACCACCACATGGTGACTAGAGATTCACAATAGGGCGCTGTTCATTGTTACTGAAAAATAACGCGGGCGTTTAAATGATGCGGCGTATGCTACTGTTTTAGGCGCAACTACAGATTCTGTCCCTAAGGAGTTATGCTACTATCGCTATTCCAAAGCCGAGTGACGGACGATAAACAGATGCGTCCGGGTTACGAGATACTCAAAACTATACAACCGGTTCACGGTTATTTTAACACCTATGAATTCAAACTCTGACCACGTTTCTACACGTAGCTGCTTTAATACTAAAGCAAACACGTGACTTCGGTACCTGTGATAATGACGGCAGCAAAATGTTACAAGCAGGCCCTTGTTGTATTAGCGGCTGATTATAAGTGTAATATACATCTTCAAATAAGTGACAGCTGAAAATCGGTTTAGTTTCATTTTACACACGATGGAGTAAAATTTGGCATAATTGTTACAAATTAAAGTTTAGCACACGTTTAACGGCATCACGTAATGGTTGTATGATCACAAGCCATTAATTATGACCATGACACTGCTAATATTATAGTTTTTGCACCTAATCGCAATAAAGACAATGGCCAGGAAAAGAAAGTATGCAGAATGTTCAATTATTCTTGTAAGATATATTATATATACACACATGCATACACATATAAAGTGATAGGTTTAACCACTAGACACACTGGAACCTTTTACGAGCAAACGGCGAAGTACCATCATTATGATTAGGAGAGTCATCTACTGACTTTGTTTCAGTGACATCTAATTCGAAGAATGAATGACCTCGAACGATTCCAGCTTTCAAGTGTACAGTGGTCCCATTTGCAAAAACCCACTGGCCGCCATTGTAAAATCAGCTTTATTATGGTGGCTGGTAGGCACTATTACTGGTGGACATTAAAGCAATGTCACGCAGAAATTGTGCAGCGTTGGACAATTTACCGAGCACTCCCATAACCTACTGGTGTGTTCAGAACATACTATTCATTTATTCCGTACCAACTCTAAAACGTGTGGTATACAAGTTGAAGGAGGCGGTCTGTAACAAGATTCGTTTGTATTCACAGTCCTGTATACACTCGAGCCAACTGTATTTTCTCCTTACTCTTTTTACGCTCTGCTAGGTTTCCTGTGGTTAGATTAATCTGCTGTTGCGCGGCATTCAGGAGGTCGAGTGTTTTATCCAAGTCACTTCCACTAGAAATGGATTTTATCAAGTGTTTTGCATCCCTATTCTAGCGAGTTCAGCTCCTCAATTCGAACCATTGTGGTCCAAGTTTTTAACGGTGAAGATTCGGATAACCCTCGCCCCGTAAAACGAAATAAAATTATTGTTATTACTACTACTTGATTTTTGCTGCGTTACTGGGGCTTACGAGTCCTCCTGGACACGGGAAATAGAAAAATTGTGCGCCAGTCGCAATAGTTACATAAACGTAGCACATATTTGAAGTCTACGCTTCGTCGAACTGATCTCGCGGAGTTTAGACAGTATCTGTAACAAAGCAAAGCGACCTCTTGATGGAAATGCTCTGAAGAAAAGGACTACATTACAATACTTTGATTGTAATTCTGAAACGGAGGCTTTAAAAACAGCAGCGCCTAGAAATAATGCTTTTATAGTAAGCGCAAGCTAATTATCAATCGAGGCATAAGATCATCTTAATCTTTGCGTTATAAACGCGGCAATGTGGATCTCATACTGCTTGCTCTCACCCCTCAAATACTGATGTTTTGTGACAAATTCTATCACAGCACAGTCACGTTTGGAAGCACATCGACCCAGTGGTCTGGCGACCATTCTCTCCCCCCCCCCACCCAC